>CAHIKZ030000650.1:0-205000 GCA_903632075.3 Acanthosepion pharaonis
CTCTTTAATTTTTTTTATTTGATGAATTTTTCTGGAATGAAAGATTAAATCTCTTTTTAACTGGTCATATGAAACTCTTGAAAAAAAGTTTTGTCATTTTTTTTTTTTTTGACAGATTTAAAAAAATTTCTCTCATCACAAATAACAATTTCTGATTAAATGCAAGCAAGATTTTTTTAATAATATCAGATGTGTGAAGGACAATTATTTAATTATGCATTAAAAAAATTATCACATTTAATATTGAAATTATAATTGTTTTTTCATGTTTTTACATTGCTACTTAGAATCTTGAACAATTTTTGATACATCAAAATTAATATATAATCCAACCTTAAGAAAACTGGATTTACACATATCATATCAACAATAAATAAGATATAAAATCCTATATTTTACAACCAAAACACAGATAAGTAAGAAATTTCCACACATAAATATGATCAGAATCACTAAAACAAAAACTTTTCTACAAATCAGTAAAAAAAATAGGATCCCAAATTAAATAAGTGGTTTCTGGAATTTGATTGGACAATACATGTGCTAAGTTTCCAACAATGTCTGTACGTTTGAATTCCAAATGAACTGGTCACTGGATGCTATCTCATGTAAACTAAAAAGCTTTCATTTAGAGCCAATCACATGATCAGGATAACTATATATACACTGATTTTGGGGGGCAATAAAACACAGAGCAAAGACCCAGTCAGCAGCTGGACATGGATCACCCATCAATGACAAGCAGTTGGATCTGTAAACACCCAACCAGAATACTCTCGTTACCATGACAACACCTCAGTCAGTGACACCTACATACTATTCATAGGAATATTCACACAACTCAAAGAATTATTCATAGTGGAAAAAAATGTAAGTCTGATCATCTGTCTGTATGTCCATTTCCTTTTTGGAACCATCATAATCAGATTTCACATACTAGCACTCATACTACAATGTTTCTAGTAATGTACTTCACTTCTACACACACATTCAGTCAACAGCCATGCATACAACCTGTTAAAATGTGCTTCAGATACATACACACACACACTCACATATATATATATATATATATATATATATATACTTTATATTGACCAAGGCATATGACTTTATGACTATCCTTTAACAAATGGAAAATTTTGTGGAACATTTGAACTTTGGTTTTTACAACCAGAACAAACACAATGTTTACCATATAAAAACAAATGTCAGTGTGTACATAAATATATGATTATTTCAATCTGGTTATCCTTTTTGCCTATGTAAAAAAATCATTTCTGCACACTATATTGTATTTGTGGGCACAACACTCAGATTTTAATTTTTCACTTTTAATCTGGGTAGACTGACCTTACAAATATGACAATCAGCTTTTGAATTTGCTTTTTATAATACAATTATAATTAACTGCAATTAATGCCCTTAATTATCTCATACTTTTCTATTGCCAAAGTAAATTATGGGCTAATTATGAATGTGTCTATTTGTTATTTGATGAATTATTATTTCTGTTTTTTATTAAACTGGGGAATAAATATTTGTGACTGGTAATGTCAATGTAATCGTCCATCAGCTTTTGAATAATTAAATGTTTTCTAGTTTTCTTAAACTCTTTCACACTAAACATTTGATTAGATTTTGGTTATAAATAATAACTAAATAAGGAAATATATGTGATTACAAACATTCACCATCAGCTTCTCCAAACTGGCCTTACTTTTTCTTCATTATCACCTGTATTAAAATCTAACTTTGCTGGGTTTTTTAATTTGTCCTTTCATTATTTTATTTTCTTCAAGCAAGAAGTGTTCAATATTGAAGATACAAAACAATACTTCATGGTGACTGTAAATTTCACACTTTAGCCATCTTCAAACCATATATATCACTTTAAATGTTATTTTTAGTGGAGACTCATATTTGAGTAGGCAGTTCATTTATTTATTAAAAAGCATACTTATTTTTGTCTACTGGCCTGAATGTTTAAGAAATCTTATTAAAGAAAAACTTGCTCTCTCTGGCAGGAATTGAACCTGCATCCCTCAAGTTAAAGGGAGCTACCATTTGGACTGGCATGACTGTCACCAAGAGGAGTCAGTCAGGCATGGCCAAGTTTCATGCCTTCAAGTGGAATTTTCTTCTGTCATAGATCTCTCAAAGTTTCTTCTTATCTTCATGCACTTTAAAATACAAACATAAACAAAGAGAATTTAGAATGGATTTTTTATTAATCTGACAGATTGTTATCATTTTGAAAGTTATTTTTAGTGATTACTCATATCTGAGTAGGCACTCCATTTATACATACTAATCAACAAAAACATAGAAAAGAGAATAAGTTAAAAGCACTACTCAGAATTTCTCACAAATGGCATCAACATTAAATCAAAATGTAAATCAAAAATTGTTGGATTTACACTCTGGGCACCTGACAATTGCATTTTTGCAAGAAACTCTGAGTAGCAATATGAACTTAATCTTTTTTTGTGTGTGTTAGCATGATTGCTCTGTTTTGGCTATTTTGATTTAGACATTTAGCACTGTGAATTATTGCATAGGTAGGTATCTGCCTTTTGGTCTGTTTTTGCTTCAACACCTGAATTCATAGATGAACCTTTATGTATTCATTTGTTCCACTCTTCAAGAGGTTTCAGCAATTGATTATTGATTTTCTCATTTGCATTATTTTTATATTAAGTTAAGAAATAATTTTGGCACTTTTTATTGGTGATATTGGTTGATTTTTTCTTCTTCTTTTTGTTTGTGTGTGTGTGTGTGTGTGTGTGTGGCCTAAAGATTGCATTTAAGTGTGAAACAGATGGTCCCCAGTTGGTGTTGACCTCAATGATGACTTTTATATTTACATATGCTCTATCTTTGATATTGAGCACTTTAACCCATCAATACAGAATACCTTTTTTATATATATATATATATATATATATATATATATATATATATATATATGTCATCTGCAGACAGACTGTTTACTATATCACAGCTCTTCAGTGTGGCTAGACATCTGATTGCTTCAAGCTGGGATCAAAACCTGACTGATTTGGCATCAGTCAGAGATGCTACCCCTAGGCTATTGTCACATGGCAGAGAGAAAGGGAAATTTTTAATGTTTTCTATACAAAATATGGTAGTGGCCTTTGAGAGCTCCATTCAGTTGAAGAGCAATGCGTTAATAACAGTAGGAGCCACCATTTTTTTAAATATACCCTTTTTTCAAGAGAGATCAACTGGATTTCCTGGAGATATATATATATATATATATATATATATATATATATATATATATATATATCTATATCTGTGTGTGTGTGTGTGTGTGTGTGTGTGTGTGTGTGTGTGTGTCTGTGTGTGTGTGTGTGTTTGTTAAAATGACTGGTTAAATGCTTCTGTTTCTCTTTAAGTTTGTTTATTGTATTTTTCTTGCATACAAAGAAGAGATTTCTTTTTGGACTTAGTGAGTGTAGACATTGTCCAAATGATTGTTCATTTCAAGTGCTTTCTGCTAATCTATTTGCCATTTTTAGTGATTTTGGTCCTGCTATTTTAACTGGTGTGTAAGTGCTAATTGTAAATAATGTAAGATATGCTGAAAGGAAGACATTCTTAATTTCTAAATATTTTAATTGATTACATTGCAGATCCTTCTTTGGATTTTTGTCAAGAACCTTGAGATGAATAGCAGGAGCACCATACCAGATAAGGTGACAATATTCAATGCACAGCCGAATAGTAGATTTGTAAATATGCAAGATAGATTCTGACAAGAAAAACCTTTTGGCATGACACAATGAACCAACTTTCCTTACAGTAGATGCAACTATTGATTCAATATAATTACACTGAATCAATAGTTGCATCTACTGCAAGGAAAGTAGGTTCCACTTCAAGTCAGTTCAAAACAAGAGGCCAACAAGGCACAATGAGACAATCTCCAGGAGTCGAGCATCAGCCATACTGGTGGCAGACAGGAAAGTTTCTCTATGTTAGTTAAATAAGAACAGCTTAGTTTTAGAGGCATTAAAATTTACAATTTTTCCTGCCCCAGTTAACCATTGAGTGAAGATCCTTTTCAAGAGCAGCAGCCAGGTTAATTTTGCCAGCTGTGATGGATTTGTTATTGAGACAGGTGTAAATGGCTGTGTCATCAACATAAATACCTACTTCGGAATTGATGACATCAGGAAGATCATTGATGAAGATCAAAAACAGCATAGAACATGGGGGACACCTATATTCATGTGAAAGGATCTGGAAGCCCATTCAGAACAACCTTCATTTCATGATTTGATAGGAATAACTGGATGAAATCAAACAATCGTCCTATAATACTGCAACCCTGAAGTTTATATAGAAGACCAGTATGCCAAACCCTGTCAAATGCCTTTGAGATCTAGAGCGACAGCTCAAACTTCACTGTTATTATCAAGAGCTTAATATACATATTTAATGATGGCTGTAAGCATGTCAGCTGTAGACCAGGCAAAATGGAAGCCATCATCATATTTGTCAGAGAGTAGGTTGTGGGAGGTAAGATGCTTAACCACTTCAGCATTGATTAAACCCTTGAATACTTTGCCAAAAAGTGGTAGGAGACTAATAAGGTGATAGAGGGGTCAGAAGGACTTCCAACAAGTTGGAAAGCAGAAAACAGCAAGGCAATGTTTGGAGAGGATTGGAGCCAGCTTGAGGTAACACTTCTTTTGGACGATGGCTGGGATCCTATCACCTCCATTTGCCTTATAGGAGTCTAATTTAGAAATGATATCCGAGACCAGTGACAGGGTTATGCACATGTCACTCAGTAGGATCTCTGTCCTATTGTGGAAATCAGGTGTGGGTACTCCAAACAAGTTGAGTGTTGAGTTGGAAGAGAATTTCCAAGCAACAAAAGAAAAATAAGCCAACTATGACAATATATATATATATATATATGATGTTGTCTTTCAGTTCCAAAGAAGTTTTCATCTTGTAATTCATCTGTGGTGAGACTGGAACTCTGCAGTTGTGACCAATACTAAATATGCATAGTGTCAATGTTCTCTTTGAATGTTGAATTTTTTATGCTGGGCTTCTTTAAAGTTAGAAGAGATCTGGGGGAAAATTGTCAAGCCAGTATGATTCATAAGTGTGTGCAATTGTGAGGCTGCAGGAGAAAACAATAGATGCTGTTCCTGGAGATCATGGCCAATAGAAGTAATTAACAGATAAGAGATAGATAAAAAGATAGATAAAAGGAATTTACAAATCAGACAATTTACAGGTCTCAATGCTAAAATTAAGTGGAACTGAGCCAGTGTGTCAAGATAGAATCTAAGATGTTGCGAATATTCATGAGAAAAAGCAAAACGGAAGAAAAGAAAGTTGTTAAAAAACAAGTTTTACACATTTCATTAATGAAAGTAAATATAACTTATACATATTAAAGATCTATACAGATTTTGAAAACAATGGTGTAAAAGAGAATGACTTTACTCCATATACAATTTTGAGATTATTTAACCTCAAGATATTAAACTCTCCTGTAACAAGATGACAATCCAGTTTGACAGGATGTGGGAATTTGTAAAATCAATACCTTTTCTGATGTTTTATCACAGCTCAATAAGGGTTAAGTAACTCTCCTTCACCAATGCTTCAGAATGCCTTCCAAAATTCCATCACATGAGCTGTCCACAGTTCCTTTCAGGCCTAACTAGAAATAAAGATTATATGAATTGCAGTTGTTGACCACTATAAGAATCATTCTTTCTCCACCATAAAATTGTAAGAAAAAAAAACAAGTCTGATTTACCTAAAATTGAAACTTTTTTTTTTATTTTGCCTAAAAAAAATTGTCATACACCTGGCCTCAAACTAAATTATGCCTTAGCTTGAAAGTGGAACTATTATCAAGATGAAATATATTTTCAATTGGCTGTTTCTAGTTACAGGGCAATCTTGCTTAAGAAGAAAATAGATAAGTGAATTGCATCACACTTATATGAAATCAGAATATTACTATTACTAAATGTGCTATTCAATTCCCATCAATAGTCTATATTGACAATCTTGAGGCTACATTCATTTTCATCTGTGCTATTGATACTGTGCAGACTGCCACTGGTTCCTTTACAAGATATCAATCTCAGAGATTGAAACATCACCAATGCATTTTCAGCCTTCATCAGGTATAACCCCTCTAACTGTTGGTAACAGAACATAGGAAAGAGACCTTTAATATCTAACCTGGTTACTTTTACCTACTCAATTGCACTCCAAATATTTTACAGTATTTCATTTTTTTAAAATAGTTATCACTTTTCAGTGTTCAGTCTTCAAATCAGAAACTAAGCAAACTCACCCACTCAAAATGACAAATAAGTACAACTTTTTAATTGAGATTTTTAAAAAGGTACACTATGGTCAAAATTATATAGTATGCATCCACAAAGCATAGAATGGTCAGGCCATGTACTTAACATATTGATCTTAAAATAGTGATGACTGACTGTTCACAATGAACTAACAAGTAGAGAATTATATCCTATTGTCTTCTCTAACTTTGCAATTGAAAGCCAACATCATCATCTTTTTGAACAGAACCAATTACTACTAAAAGGATTGGTGATATAAGGCATACACTTTATAATTACTCTCTTTACATAATTCTACAGCTTAGAAGTGGCATGTCTTGTGGTATAACCTCTGGTCTGTCTGAGCTTTCTTCTTTCTTATTGAGTTGCTACACTACACCCATCCAGTTGTACACAGAGGCTTGCCTGGGGTGTTAAGGTTTCAAGGTCATTAAGTGTGCATAATCTTTAAGATTTGGGCTAAACTAGAAGATGCTCCATAGTTTGTAATTGCCTGCATTGGCATCTGGCTGAGTAAAACAATACAAGATGTGTCCTTATTATATACAGAAACCCCAGAAGTATTCCAATTGTTTTATTTTTTAAAATAATTACTTAGTTTTGCATTACATACCTACCTTTACCCTCCTCACAATGCTCGTAAGTAGAGAGGTAACAGTAAGAGATCCTGAAAAGGAAGTTAGAGCTGAAATTGATTCATTGAAATATTTTCAGTAATAAAAGAATTTGAAGAATGCATAATTTCTGGTAACTTTTAGTCTGAGGAGTCTTGGAAATTTCTGCTTTGGGCTTCAGCAACCCAAGTCTATTGTTTTCAATTTTAGTCTCTGAAAGAATTCAATGCATGATAAATATTAGTTGACTTTTGTATTGAAAAAAATAATAAAAGAAACAAGATGCTAGGGTCAGACTTGAACTCATTTCAACTTCCTAATACTAAAGTTTGAGTCTTCGGGGATCTACCTCCCATCTATAATACCGTTATATTTACCATAACATTTGGGTACATTTTATTGCTTTGAAAAAAAAGATGCATTTTATAAGCTACATATAGTATATTTCTGAATGACACATCTGTTTGGGTGGTGGCACCTTGATTTCCAAAGACCCTATAATGGAAGAGGTTGGAAGAAAGGTTTATTCTCCCATTTGTATTTTTCCCATTATGGGCATTACTATATCCATGATCTAATAACACCATATTTCACTGATGGAATGGAATGGCTGAAAAGAAAAGGATGTTTTTGTTCTCAGAAAGACTTTTAAACCACTAAGACATATGGAGATTCTTCAGTGTTTCTGGAGAAGCCATGTTTAGGACTCCAGATTCAAGTAGACTGAATTCATCTACGATGTCCCAAGCAAGAACATATTCCATAAACTGGAAAGAATGATTCTTGGGTTTTCCCAAATTGAGAATAGTTAGCCAGAGATAGTTTCTCTCTATATCTGAGAAAGATATATTCCCAAAGTGAAACAACAACATGTACTTATAAGCAGTAGCACGTGCTGGAGGGGGCAGATTTAGCCTCAGCTGGGGTCCCTTGGCTGGGGTTAAAAAGCAATCACTCAGTTTTACCCCTCCAAACCGAATGCTACTTTCATCATTATATGGAGTGATATTATTACTGTGTCCATCACATGACCCATGTGACTTATCTAAGACCAAAGGGAGATAATCACATTTTGTATCCCTACAACCTAAACATATATAAATATTTATTGAAAAAGAATACTCCACAACACTTAATTTGCTTCAACTTTTAATTTGTTCTTTTCTGCATTTGTGATCCTAAAATCTCTTACATTTAACAGGTCACTAACATTTTTATGGGTCAGCTGACAAGAAGACAATAAGTTATACATGAGCACAACATGGTGTCATGATTATAACAATGAACTTTGTATGAACAACAAAACAACTTAGTATTTCCAAAACAAATAAAGTTTAAAAATTAGTCCTCAAAAATCCAAGATCAATAATACTGAGAGTAAGTTTTGGCTTTGCAAGCAGCAATCAATAAATAGTTTAAACCCACCATTTGTTTCATAAATGATTGATATGGTTGATTTGCAATAAAAAATAGCTGAAAAGAAGGATTTGTTCTTTGGATATTTTTCCCAAATAAATTATTTTTCCTGTCTTTCTGTTTTCAGAAGTTTATAATCATTAGCTCATCTGGGCTGTACACTGATTACCAATATAATGCATCAGATATATGTATAACATTATTGTATACATACTAATGAAAGCACGAGACTAAATCTCTTATACATAACATTATATAACTAAACAACATTTACTGTTGGTGAGTGGGTGTGTGGCTTTTTCTGGTTTGTCTCATATGTGTATATTCTAGGTGTAGGTGGGTCAGCCAAGTGTTTCCATGTCAGGAACAGCCACTGACATCTAATGAAGATGTGAATCTGCTAAGAGGTTATCTTTCAGGTCAACCTACTGATGCACCTGATGGATGCTGAATGCAAAATCTATTTTGACATCCTTTGATATATATATATATATATATATATATATATATATGAACTGAGATCAAATAAGGATTTAATATGAATTAGAATATGACAGAATGATAGGATAATGAACAAATAGGAAATGTTAATAATTTATCATGTTTTGCTTTCATTTATGTTTAACAGAAATGAAATATGAAGGAGAAAAGAAAATTCTGATATTTTTTTTATTTTGTGTTGTTTATTTTTCATTAAGTAGACTTCAGGTAGTGTTCGTGATAAATATTTTATTTTTGTGTTGCTGGTTAAATTGACGCCATATGTATTTCTCTTGTCAGGTAGCATTTGTGTGTATAATTCCTGTGTATTTGTGTATCATAATTCTAGTTGGTCTATGTGAGATTTGGTTGATAATGTATATGCATGTGTGTGCATGTGCACATTTGTGCATCTAGTGGACATTTTTATTTCTGTCTGGTAGTGTCAGTATAATGATTGGGGGATGTTTTGTGTGAGAGTGAAAGGATTTAGGTTACACCAGTTGTGGTTATATGTAGACTGGTCTAAGATTCTTTAAATATGGATTTTATAAAAGTTGGTGATATAATAAAGTGTGTTTGGCATGTGTTTATTGATGGGAAGATATTTATCAGGATTCCTTCTAAGTATTTTCTATGTAATAAATTAAATTCTAAAAATTTTACATTCTTTGTTGTCATTTAAAAAATTATTGTCACTTTTCACATTCATCAAGGTTCATTTTCATTGGCACAAATTATATTTATGAAGGTGATTTCTGATGACAGTAACTTCCTAGATTACATAACTTAGTAGAATAAAAATAAAACAAAATAGAATCCACTTGTCTCTGATAAGTTTCCAATTAAAAGTATTATAAAAAGTAGAAAATATTCTGTGAAATTAATTTTTCAAAGAACACAAATATTTTCCTTGTCTGGACATTATTAATAACAGAGAAATTACAGTCTTATATAGAATAGTTACAAACAATAATTGCTATGATAAAAGATTTCTGCATGAGAGAAAATAAGTAGCACATCACACACACAATCCCCCACACCATAAAAATATTTTTTAGGTTCAAACATTCAGGTCCAATAATCATGCATACCAAATTTGAGTGTCCTACATGAGAGTTTGCCAGTGTATTACAAACAGATAGATTAACGAGTGAGGAGTCAGCTAGATGGTAACTATGGTGGTCTGAAGGAAACTGAAGATCAATAGGGCGGGGGACAAGGTTACAAACAAACACACATTCCATGCCAACAGTAGATGTAAAGGTTGTAAAGTGTAAAATCCATAAATTTGACAAAAAACAACCAGGTAAATGTATTAAGTTGACATTTTGTGTTCACTTATTTATTGACAAAATCATTTTTCTTTCATTTGTAGTTATCTCAAGTGAATAAAATTATGAAATAATTGGAATGGATGATTTTCCATCCATTAATTTTGTGATAAAGCAGTTAGATATTTGTAATGAAATCAGTAATTATCGATGTGTCCAAGTTTTTCTGTCATTTATCTTTAGACAAATTGTTTTGCTTGGTTTCATTTGAATTTTCCCTTTTGTGTTTATATCATATGATTTATTTCAGTTTTTTTCTTCCTAGTCAAGTCAACTGACATTCTTTTCCCTTTATTCATATCATGCTAACTGAAATCTTTATTCTACTTGGGGTGATAACCAAAATCTGACCAAACGATTAAACATCAGAATTTGCCTGGGAAGAGATTCTTGGTTGAGTTAAAAACTTTTCAGGACCTGCTTGTATACTGAACATACTATGAATTTGATGAATTTTGTTTTAAGCCAAATGAATATGAGCAGCTCTTCTCTTTCCAAGCATTGCCTTTATGTTTTTTCTTTTTTTCCTTTTTATATTTACACCTCCCTACTCATTTATTTTATATTTTTTACTGTTTCTATTTTCTGAGATAAATTTATGCTGTTGTCTTTATGTCTCACTTTTCTATTCAATATTACTTTTTGCTCTGAAATAAATTTGCCAACTAAGTAGCCATCAATGTATTTAGTGAACATAAATTCTCCATTCTGATTATTGACTATTTTTATAAAAGCTGAGATTGAAACTACTATTTTTGATACTCTAAAATCACAGACACAGATTTTGTAGATGTTCTAGTGCTTATATCCAACACTCTTGAATAAAGACAGCTTTTTCAAATAGTTTTAACAATAATAATAAAAATGGTCTTATATTTTACAATTTTAAACTATTATATATATATATATATATATATATATATATATATATATATATATATATATATATAGATAGATAGATAGTTTTTTCATATATATTGATTGATTTCTATTACTCATCATTAAAAACAGAAACTATGATAATAGAAGAATAAGTGGTCCATTTGATGACAATGTCCAATGTAAAATATGTGTGTGTGTATTTAAATTTGAAATTTTTATTAATTGTAACTTGATTAAGTGATTTAATTTTAGGTTAATATTCCTTTGATTTCAACTCTTGGGATAACCATCAGTTTAATAATTTAGTACTTCTTTCTTGGCCTGGAAGGGATCTAGAGCCTTGTTTGACAATCTTCTTAGAGATAGTGTCTTGAGAAAATCACCCAGACTCCTGTGCTGAGAACAGGTTAGCCTATCACCTAGCCAGTACTCCTTTCATGTTTATTGAACAGGAGTAGATGTTTATTTATTTTGACCTTAAAATGTAATATTCTAATGACAGCTACAATGAAAAGAAATATGAGTAAATCATCAGCCATTCAACCTTTATTTCTCCAATATTTATGATATTCATACCAATTTCTGTAGTGTAGAATATTTTCTCTTGAAACATTCTCCAAATATTTTAGCACTAATTTAAGTTCTTCTATTACTACCAATAAATACTCTGCTGCAGACTATCTTCCTCTTTGTTGAAAAGATTCTAGGAGACATATGCATGACCTGAATGTTTACATCCAGGAAAATCTTTCAATGGCAAAAGGATTGTCTCTTGAGTTTCCAAATGATTCTTTCATGTGCTTTCAACTTTTGATATTGCACTCTGTTAGCTATCACTTTTTCCCTTATTTCTCTTCTTCTTCTCAGGACTGTAATATATTAAACAAAATTTCTGACAGTATAGAAACCAGCATTGATCCATTTGTACCTTCTCAGAAATACAAGGTGAAACCATAATCTTCTTGCTTCAAACCTGCTTGTTCAGCTTCTATAGCCCACAGGAATCAATTTTTGGGGCTGTACTGATGTGATGGTTCCAATCACAACAGACACTTCTTTATGTCTGCTCATAATAATTGTAAATGTGTCCTCAAAAGGATAATTCTTTGTTTACTGATAGAATGAGGCACCATATAATCTCCAAGAAGTTTGGTTCACATAACTACCAGAAGCTCTGTAATAGTGTTCTAAATAAGAGTAAGTCTTCTTTCTCTTCTCTCTTCATTCAACTTAAGATGTCAACATCTTCTGCTGATAAAGCAGGATAATTTGCTTGTAAATTCTCTTCAAATTCTACACCTGATTCATCTAGAGTATCTTTGCCTGATTTTACAATTAGAATTGAGTCTCTACTGTATGATATGCATATAATTGTCAATGGTTTCTGTTATCATCTCTAAACTGGATCCCCACACACATGTAGAATTGATGCTATCTCTGCAATATTTCTTAAAAAAGGTGCTCCTGAACTGACTCATGTTCTCTATAAACTCTACAACAATAAATGTTTTTCTGCTCTTGCTTTCCTGCCTGTTGAAAATCCTCTCCTGTAGTTCTCAGCAGGCAAACTGTCTGATCCTTTTAACTCTTGGCCTATTAGCCTTCTAAATTTTTTGGCAAAGTATTACAGACTCTAATCAATTCTGAATTGGTTAAGCATCACACCTTGCAGGGTCTTCTTCCAGATAAACATTATGGCTTTCTTTTCTCTAGATTAACTGCTGATGTATTAAGATTTATTGCTGAAAGAGTCTATCAAACATTAGATAAAAATGATGAAGCTCTAACTGTTACTTTGGATATCTTGACATTTGACAGGGTTTGACAGGTATATTGGTCTTCTTCACAAGTTGAAAGGTTATTGTATTTCTGGATTAATTTTTGAACTGATTCAGTCTTTCTTATCAAATCACAAAATGAAAGTTATCTTGAATAGCCACTCTTTTATATCTTTTTTGCATTAATGCAGGTGTCTCCCAGGGTTTTAACCATAAACCTACATTTTTCCTAATTTTTATAAATGATTTTCCTGATGTTATCAATTCTCAACTTGGTATCTATACTGAAGATACACAACTATTTACTCCTATCTTATTAAACTGATTGGTTTGATAAGGTTAAATTGACAGCTGATCTTAAAAATAACCTACAATCCGTTGTTAACTGGAGCAAGGAATACTTTGTTAATTTTAACACTTCCAAAATGAAACTGCTCTCTTTTAATCATCTGAAAGAACACTTTTTCTCTTTCCTCAGTATAGCTGATACTAACTTACAGGATAATAACTCATTTCACCTTCTCAGGTTAATGTTTTCTGCTAACATGAAGCTGAAAGATTATATTGAATCATTTGCTTGGTCTTCTGCTGGGAAAATTGGTTCATTGTGCTAGAAATTTTTTCTCACATATTTATAAATCAATGCATTGACTATTGCTGTAACATTTGGTCTAGTTCTTCTGCTATGTATCTAAAGATTCTTCATAAAATACAAAGAAGAATCTGCAATATTATTAGTCCTGATCTGACATCTAAATCTCAGTTGTTTTTCCACAGCCATAACATAGCATCCATGTGCCTTTTCTATATATATATATTTTCATAGTAATTGTTCTGATGAACTTTACTATAAGGTCTCATCATTTTACAGTTGAAATGATTAGATATAACCATAAGTTCTATGATAACAGTTTCTTCTCCCATACTTCTCACTTGTAGAACTTTGATCTTCAAAAAGTTAAATGCAATGTCAATCATTATTTTCTATCTTCTTAATTCCTGTTCCTTATTATTCTCTCTCCTTAATATTTTTATCATATTCCCTGACACTCAATAACCTCTTGTGGTTTTATTGCCTGGCTTGTGTCGAAATGATTAAAAAATTCTCCTCAGGTTAAAACCTGCTGCAGCAAAATCTGGACTCCATGTAATTAAAACAGAATTCATGTCTTAAGCAGCAGGTGATCTTATAACATTCAAAATTGACAATCTAAATTAGAAGGATGATTTTTTATATCCGGGATCACGGTTGAATTCTTCACAAAAAAACAAAAAAAAAAAACAAAGATGCCAAACTTGCAATGGCATGGACAGCACTGTAAAAAATGGATACCATCTGGAAGTCAACAAAAAAAAAAAAAAAAAACTCTAATACAGGTCAAACAGCTGGACATTAACAAAATCACTGAGGAAATGTAGATGTTATGTACACTTAACTACTGAAAGTAGTGTTAAATGTCAGTGGAAACAGTATATGTCCAATGAAGAATTATATGGGAAAACTATCAAAGATTACAGATACAATCTGTGAAAGATGAGTGCAGTTTAGTGGCCATTGCTGGAAAAATATCAAGAAGTTATGTATCAGCTTATACTGTGGGAACTAAATTATGAGAAAAGATCAAAAGATATATTAGCAAGAATCTTTATCAATTAACTTATAGAGGACACCAGAATCAGAAAAGAACTGGGTAGAAGTATTGATAACAGAAATGGTTGGATAGAAGTGGTCAGAAGTATTCATTCAAAAATGATCCAATAGATATATAAAGTTTTGTTCTAACTTGCAGAGAAAAATATCATCATCTGAAAATCTTTCTTATTCTTCTTATTATCATTATCTGTTCAAACATTAAGAATATTCAATTTACACAAATAAAAAGTCATAAAATTAAAGATTTATTTATTGTTTTTTTTAGAAGAGCAAATGGTGAAAATTAAAAAATGACTACTTTTCACCAGGTATCATATTTTGAAATATATATTTGAAAAAAGTATTTTAAAATGTAACAAGAATAAAGAAAAAGTCATTCAAATTCATTTTCAAAAGAAAAAATGATTTAAAAATAGTTACATCTTTATTATATTTCATTGAAAAAAAAAAATTATAAATTCACCAGATTTTAAGTTTGACTCCAGAGTGAAATGTTTTTTTTGTTGTAAGTTTTTCTGTAGGCAAAATATACTTTTGATTTTAATATATATTCAAAGAATAAATAAATAAGCATTGTAAAAATTAATCAGTCTAAATTTTGTTATATTTTTAAGTTAAAATAACATTGTTAATGTTGGTATTGAAAAAATAATGCTTAAAATAAAAATTAAAAAATATTGGATTTTTAACATTCAACATAATTTATTTTTGAATAATAATTTATTATTAATCATAAAAGCTTAAAATAGTTTTTTTTTTAATTCCTAATTCACCTTGATTGATTTGTTTTTATGGCTTATCAACCCTTTGTGAGCTATTTAAAACCAAAACAAATTTTGGATTACATGAATAATTCTTTCTTTTGTCATGATAATTATTTTTTTTTTTGAGAATAACAATGATTTTTCCAGATACAAGTCCTACTATTTAACCCCTGGCTAGAAGAAGAGAAGGATTCATACTTTCCTTAGTGGTATTTATACATAAGTGAATGCAATGAACTTGACTGGAAATCAAGCTTTCTGATTTCTGAGTCACTATCCATTTACATCAACACACTTCACCACACATCCTTCTAATGTCTAGAAATGATTAACTCCTTATTTCAAGAAAAAATGTCCTGGAAGCTGAGGAATTATTTTCAAATGATTTGGTAGTTTGAACTTTAGGAGTGGCTTACTTTAAAAGCATGATAAAGTCATTCTCCATAAATAGTACTTTCCACATAACTGCTTAGATGCAATGATCAGAGTTTAAAAAAATAGGTAGGAAGGAATATAACTATTATTTCATTCCTTCCTTCCTCTTGATAAATATTCTGAAATTTTATCTACTCTATGTAGTTATTGCAGATTTTACAAGAATATGAATATATATTGACTTCTGGATTGAAGTTAGGGTAATTAGTAAGCACTAATAAGTGGTAAGAGCCTGAAAATAAACATCTGAAGACTTAGCTTTTTTAATTGAGTTCAAGCACTTAGACGTACTCGGCGGAGTAGGGATAAGGCCAAGTTTAAGTAACGTACAACGGTACAACTCTCTCAGCTACCAAGTCTGGAGTTATTTTTATTTATAACCTGACTTCATGTTTCAGATATTATTTGTGAAAGGGATGTGAAGTATACTGTCACAACAGACATGCATTTTTTTAAAGTGACATAGTCCTCTCGTCACTGCAGCATTTTAAAAGTGGAATCATAGAAAAAAAAAAAGATACGAAAAGGCATCCGTAGTTGATGTTAGCCAAACCTTTTTGTATATTTTCTGTTGGCTTATGTATTACTCATTTTTAAAAGCAGCAGCTATGTTCAGCTTGCCGCTCCTTCCTTCGTGGATGGAACTTATCTCTACTAATTATTTTACCAGTTGCTTTTTCTTTTCCCAATTGAACAACAGTGAAACTCGCTGTTCAGTTACATTTTTGTGTGCTTTCGTTCTGATATTTTTGTCGCAAGTGAATCAATTGAAAAACTGAAAACTAGATTCTTTTAGTTTTAATTCGCTTACAAAAATGATGAAGTGTTAAGAACGAGAAAAAGAAGAAATAAAATCTGGGTTGTGCCCAAATGCGCGTAGGAAAGTCGGCATTTTTATTTATTTATTTTTTTAAAATTTATTTCTAGTGGTTGATGCTTGTCTTGTTTTGTATTCCGTTTAGTTTTATTTTTTTTTTAGCTTTGCTCATAAAGCGAATATGACTCATTTCATTTGAAATTTTTCATGTAGTCAGCAAGTATAAAAATTTCTAAGTTAAAAATTATAGCTAAAATTTAATTATTTCAATTAGTCTGCAGGAAAAGGAACACAAACAAAAAAACATTGTAATCACCCTTGATTGCCTACATTTATTTAATAAGAGAAAAAGCGCATCATCTAGTTTTATAATAAAATTTGATCGCAACTACAAAAAATTTCATTGTAGTAATTGTTGCCACCATTCTCATTTATCGCAAAACTCGAACAAAAGAGATTGACTTCTTCGATGTGTGTGTGTTTCAAAGGATAAAGAAAGAGAAAATTGTTTACGCAATGTATTCGCTGACTCATTTAATTAAATTAGCAGATTTTTTCATTGTTAATTTCTATTCAAGACACATTTCAGCTAGAAAAGGGACAGCATAGGAAAAAAGGTTTTGACATTTTTTTCTAGTCTTCAACTAAATCAGGACTAAGTGCCCTAGCATTAATAACAAAAAATACAGTTAGTTACAGTACTACACTTAGTGTTGTTGCAGCATCACACAAAAATACAGTGACCGAAAATAAAGACAAAAATAAAATCATTGAAATTAATTAAGCTTTCATGTTTCCAGTGTCACTTCACACTCACAGTAATAAATTTTTATTTTTTACGTTATTGAAAGTGTTTTTTGTTATTTCTTTCTTTCTTAGACAAATTTATTATTACTTATGAAATGAAAACCTGACGAAAATCGCGTGTTATTTGCTACAACCAGAGAAAATCAATGTGTAGGATAAAAAATGTTTCTTGTTTTACAAAATAATATTTTACCTGGAAATTTGTCGACGTGTCAATCGATTCTTAAATTCGCATCGGTGGTTTCCATTTTTTGATAATGAACAATAATTCTTATAAATTTGTAGGAAAATGTGAGGAGGGGACGATTAAGAAACCTTTTCCCTCTGCATCTTTTAGTTTTATGTGCTTGATTCAATTTTTATTATAATTATTATTAACTGACAAAGAAAAAGAATTCATGCAATTTTGATCGAGATAATATGTTTAGTTTTAAAAATGTTAAAAAAAAAAACAGGTGCAGGATTAAAAAATTAAGTTTTATAAAGTGAAAAATTTATGATCAAAAAATAAAAATTGATCTTTTAATTCAATTTTTTAAAAACATTCACAATTATTTAAAAAAAAAGAAATGAAAAAATGAAATTCAAAGGAAAAATTTTTAGGAGTTTTGTTATTTTTATTTTTCAAATTTTTTATTTTACTCATTGAAATACAATTCCTATCAAAGACTGATTTTTATTTGGTTGGTAAAGATTGAACGATTGATTTGTTTTTTACGGTTTATTAACATTTTTTGCAGGTTATTTAAAGCCAGAAAATATTTCCTAAAGGTTTTTGCGTGTAAGTGAATATAACAAACCTAACTGGAATTGAAACTCAGCTTTCCAATTCTGAGCCATTACACCACCCACACATCTAAGCTGACGGTACCTGGTATTCCCAAATGGTCACTCATCTAAGTACTGACTAGGCTTGATGTTGCTTAACTTTGGTGATCATAGAAGAACTGGTGTTTCAATGTGATATGGCTATAAGCTTGTATGGTAAAGAAAGAATATATTCCAACTTGTGGTTGTAGCAACATTCAAAGTTTAATCATTAAAATGATGAGTCAACATTACACACACACACACACACACACACACACACACACACACACACACACACACACACACACACAGAGGATCAACATAAATGTTAGGCTCCAGAAATAAAAGACTCATAAATTAAAATCTAAAAATAAAGTGGACAGGAAGAATTCACTTGTGCCATGTATGACAACTTTATATTCACAGCAGAAGATGACTTAAAAGTCTTCAAGATGAAGAGGTTTGAAGATAAACGAAGAGAAGGGATATGCAATATTGATGTAGAAACATTGCTCCCTTGTCGTAAGCAATAAAGCCACTAGGACACAAAGGGTTACTGAGTGTGAAAGAAAAAGAAAACACTATTAAAGTATTTATTGAAAAGGCAAAGAGAAACTACATTATGGTGCTGTGAAAGTGACTGAAGCTTGGATGCCAGGTTAGGACCAATAATATTGCAGTTTCTTCTTTGGATTTTATCAAGAATCTCTAAATAGGGGCACCATATCATATGTAGCAGCAATATTCAAAGCATGGACAAATGGTAGACTTATAAATATATAAGATAGATTCTGGAGAGAAAGATTGTCTAGCATGACACACTGAACCGATTTTTCTAGTAGCAAACCTTGTAATGTAATTGATTCAATATAATCCTTCAACTTAATGTCAGCAGATAATGTTAACTGGAGAAGGCACAAGTCACTCTCTTGGAAGTTAGCAAAAGGATCTCACAAATGATTAATAGAAAGCAGTCTTGTTTTGGAGGCATTAAAATTAACAAGCCATTCCTTGCCCCAGTTTATAGCATATTTTAGGTCACTTTTGAGATGAGCTGCTAATTTGAGCTTGTTGAACTAATCAGACTCACTATTAAGACAGGTGTAAATGGTTATATCATCAACTCAGATACTGATTTGAGGGCTGAAGCCACCAGGAATGGGCTTTTATGTAAATTAGGAACAATGTAGGTTCAAAAATAAGGCCCTGGGGACAGAGCTGGTGTGTGGGGGTAAGCTAGTGCTTTGTGCCCCTTGCTATCTTATCAACATTTGCCTTTTTTTCCCCTACATTTATATACATTACAAATTGAACTAAGCACAAGTGACTATTAAAGGATGACAAAATTTTGAGGATTTTGGTGTCATTCTGAGATCTTTTTTTTTGTCCAAATCCTGTAATTTGTTTTGCTCATGCTAAGTCTTGAGAAAATACTATATAGAATTCACTATTTTTTATCTATAATGTTGAGTGTGCTAAAATTATTCAACTTTTTAACAAGAAAATTCTCAAGTTGATGTTAAAAATTGCCACAAAATATTGTTGATAAGAGGGAATGATCTATTATGACATGTCTCTAATTTCTATTTAAATACATTGAATTTATTTTCAATTTTTCTAGTTGAATTGTTCACCTATATTGCATATGATCCATTATTGTAGATAATTAGCTTACAATAAAATTTGTATATTATATGAATACGAGCTTATGAAAATTGAGATGTAGCCCCATATCATAGATTTGGGAGGTATAATAGATTCAGAAGCAGGATGGCTATGAAACCCTTGCACCATGCCTGTTTAAGGGATACCAGAATTAATGCAAAAAGATCTAAAAGAGTGGCCATTGAGGACAACATTCATTCTGCAATTTCATAAGAAACATTGAATCAGATCAAAAATTAATCTAGAAATACTATAATCTTTCAACTTGTAAAGCAGGCCAGCATATCTGTCAAACCCTGTCAAATGCCAAAGCAACAGCCCAAACTTCACCATCCTTATATAAAGCTTGATAGATTCTTTTAGCTATAATTGTTAATAACATCAGCAGTTGACCTAGAGAAACAAAAGTCATATTGCTTATCTGAAAGAACACCCTGCAAGGTGAAATGATTAACCAATTCAGAGTTAATTAGGGCATCTAGTACTTTGCTATTAAGAGGTAGAAGGCTAATAGGTTGATAGAAGGATCAGACAGTTCACTTGAGTTCTTAAAGACTGGAGCTACAGAAGAGGATTTCCAACATGCAGGGAAGCAAGAAGCAGCCAGACCTTCATTGTAGAGTTTAAAGAAGACAGAAGCCAGTTCAAGAGCACATTTCTTAAGGATTATTACAGGGATATCATCAGGTCCACATGCTTGTGAAGATCCAATTTAAAGGTGACAGTGGAAACCATGGTAGGAATTGTATATCATTCAATAGAGACTCAGTTCTAAGTGGCAAGTTAAAGATACTCCAGATGTGTCAAGTAAAAGAGTAAATTATTAGTGGGGAATTTAGAAGAGTTCTCACATAGCTGATCCAGTTATTCTCAGTTTCAGAACAATACTGATGGTCACTTGTAAATGGATTTCATGAAACTCTGTGGGTAGAAGATTTATTTCTACAAATGGTATATATTCTTGTGGAGATATTTGAAGCAAAGGTTGTAGATGAAGGAGATGAGGCTGATGAAGGTATTTATACGCAACTGAATTGGTTTAATACAAATTTGTTGAAACATTATATATAAAACAGAAATAAAAGAGACTGTTTATTAGAATTGAAGTTAGCATCATCATGTTGATAACAATGTTCAGTGGGGTCATACTTATTGACAGATATGCGAATGAACTCAACTGACATAGTTTGTACCAGAACAAATTCATTTTATTTGTGAATGCACTGAGTTGTCTTTAAAGAAACCTACAAGTTTTTAATACACTGGAGTGGTCAATACTTTAGTGCACATGGATTTTACTGCAGGTTAGGTTTCCACTAGAGTAATATATTTTTTCCACTACAGTAATACAATTTTAATACATATTTGATTATGGCTATAAATATATACATCTGTCAACATATTAGTGAAGTGATCTGCTTTTGTTGGAGTGGTAAAAAAAAAAAGATTATTACCATGTATGCAAGATACTTGTTTTAGTCAAACTTTACTTCCCCTTTCCTCAGAATATCATGGCCAAAGAAATTGTCAATTAGTAATATTGTTGAGCTACTGCAAGAAGATATTAGAAAAAAACATACTCAAAGATACATAAGTGAAAAATTTATTTGTTTATGGTGGCTTCACCTAATTTATAATTGTTAAGACATATATCAAGGTGAATAGAGTCCTTTTAGTTTTGGTAAGTCATAGTAGGAATTTTTCCTCCTTATTTATATTATATGTTCAAACTAAGGTATAAGCAAATAATCTAAATTTGGTTGAAAAAGTGGAAAATTTGTGCTTCTTAAAACTTTTCTTTAGGCTCATACAGGTTTACTAATGCACTAAGTTGTAATTTTGTCTGGGGTTAATGTTCTACAATCTGTCTGTTTGTGAATTTGGTGACATTGTAAATGTGAGTTCAATCCCTAGGCCAAGTATTACAGACTCAGACACAGTGGGAGCAGAGCAAGTAATAGCTAAGCAGTACTAAATAAGAACAAGATGAGATATCTCTAGACATGCTTTGTGGAATAAGAACAATCAACAACCCCCTACCCAGGTTAAATAAATGATTCAGTTTGAAATTCTCTGAAGGAAGAGAAAGAGTGAGTAAGATTGACATGGAGAAAGAGTGATTGAAAGAGGGTAAGAAAAGAGAGTGATAGATGATGAATGAAAGGTCAGGAATGAATGAAACTGAGAGGGAGAGAAAGGAGAAGAAGGGAAGCTGTAAGTGAGAGGGAATGATTGGAATTGAGAGAGACAGAGTGAAAAAGAGGAAGTGAAAAGGTGGGGAAGAGGTTTTGCATGTATGTGCACTTGAATTTATAAAGCATACATTTTAATTTAACCAAGGATGCTGCAAAAATCTTTTAGTTGCTGGATTTATGAGGTTTGTTAACAAAAAAACCCTGAACAGAAACTCTAATATCCTTATGACCATTAAAGAACTTGTCAAATTCAAATTCATGTACAATTAAGTTTTTCTTTCAGAATTTTAGTTTAGAAGAAAAAATGCACATAATATATGTATTGTTTGGGATGCCTTACTGTAGAGCAATGGTCAGCAAGCTTGTGAAATAGACTATTTGTTAGTGGAGTTATTTTGTTCGTCACTGACTTCCCTACTATAATGGCCTTATGTCAGACAATGTTATACTTATTTAATAATTGCGTAAAAGAAATTTGTGAACTTATAAATGAAACTATAGTTTTTGTTCAGTCACTCAGAAATGAAAACTTGGAATTTCAACAAAAAATCTTCTCCAAACACGAAAACTGACTTCTATGAACAAATAGATTTTATTACAAAAATTCTTTGACAGATTTTTGCATGAAGGCTCACTTTGTTTAAACCCACAAGGCTGATACAAATTTCTATCTTCTACAGAAGGAAGAAATTCCTTACAAACATTCTTGGCCTTATTTTTAAAGACAACTGGGAGAAATAACATTTCTTGGACATTTTTCAAAGTTATTTTTGTCTCTTATCATAAAAATATATATTTTCTTGCTCTCTCTCTCTCTCTCTCTCTCTCTCTCTCTCTCTCTCTCTCTCTCTCTCTCTCTCTAAGACCCTCCTTTCTTATTAATAAAAAAAGACTAGACTGTTAAAAACATTTAGAATTGTATTTTTATAACAAGAAAAATGAGAACCAGATGACAGTGTATCCCATGACACAGAAGTTGCAAGTATTTCACAAATTCTTTGGTGTTCACTGTAAATTCTATTGTTTAGATTTTATAAAAGAAGTTTATTTGCTTGACCAGGTAATGTGTTTTATTTTCTTAACCAAAAGCAATTTAGGAAAAATAAAAAACAGAATTTAATAATAAAATAGTTTTACTAATTCTATTTGACAGGATTTTGTTCAGCTCAAAGCAGAGAATACCAAAGATTACTTTTGAAAATCTAAATTTTTATTTATAGTCTGGGATGTGTCATCATGATAATGTCCTATAATTATGGTACTTTTTGATAAATCATTACATTTTACTGAGTATTTTTTCATAGCTTTTTAACAGAACAAGACAGTTGACTCTGCAGCAGCAAAATTCAACTGAATTGACTGATTGATATGATGTTAAACAAACAACAAAAACAATACTGAATGTAAAAAGTTATCTTCCAAAATACTGCTATATAAATGTTATCATGTCCTTTTCTCGAATTTTTCAGTTTGGTTGAGTAAAAAGAATGATGAATCCTGATAACAACTTTGTCCATCATTTGCAATATTTTCTTCTGATATATTTGGCAATTCTCATAAATACAAATTGTTAATTCTTAGCTTCAGAAAATTTTCTAACATGCAATTTTTTATGGAAATAAATTTTCACTCATGTCTTTGGGAATCTTGTATGAACAAGTAGCCAACATTTTTACTAAAGATTTCTTTTGAAGAATTTCCAGTTGGACAATTTTTTTGTCCTTCTTTCACTTATTCTAAATACTATCCTGACCCCTGCCCAAAATAGATTTCATTTTACTCTACCTTATTTGATAAACAAATTACTATTTAACAAAATTTTATGACACAATGATTAAAATGAAACTTATAAAGTTCTTGCTGATTTTCTTTGTAATCAGAATTATACAAGTAACTTTTCCTAAATCCATTATTGTATAAATAGTGCCACATTTCTTTTTTTCCTTAATTATAGAACAGATGGTATGAAAAACACAGTGCAGAAATAATTAGTCAGGCTAATAGAAAAAGAAACTCCAATAAAAGTCACATGTGAAATTGTCAATTTAATGGTGAGGCAAGCAGCACCAGGAGGGTGGTGTTGGTTTGTCTTCAGCTAATCAGCCACTAACACATTCACCAATAAGATATTATTCTATTGGTTCTTTGACTAAAGCAAGATGAAGGGTTTTATAAATTTAAAAAAAAAGAGAAATATAATAACTACTTACTGTATTTTTGTATATATTATCTACACATTTTTTCTAAAAAAATAGTTAAAAAAACATTTTCCAAGTCTTATAATGGATGTTGTGGTTATTGAGCTTGTACTCAGCTTAACTCCATAATGCTGTAATATTTAATTTAAGTCTTTAAAGAGGTTTTAGGTCATCAAACATTATATTTCTATTCATAAACTATTTTTTTCAGTTTTAGTAATTAGGCTTTTGATGTTAAATAGAAACCTTGTGATTTATGACCCTTGTGACCCTGATAATAAATAAAGAGATCTATTCAAATATTAACTCAAACCCAGAAAAATTAGAATTATTCTGTTATGCTTTTTTTTAGCTTTAAAACAGTTGAAAAGTAAACCACTTTCATTTATGTATTGAAAAAAAAGTGTTCTAAGAAATGGGACTCAAGATAATTCTTTCCAAAACAGAAACTATGATTTGGAATTGGAAAGAAAGCAGTGATGGCACCGACCCTGAATGCATCATAAAATTACAGGATGTAGATTTACTAATTAGTAATCACTTCAAGTACCTTGGTGTATGGATCAGCTATAACAAATTAAGTATAGGAGAAAAAGAAATTGAACATAGAATAGGCTGTGTCTGATGTAGTTTCAACCAACACTGCTATGGAACCAAAATATCAGGCTGATAAATTTAGTCATGTTCTTAAATAGCCTCATCAGATTGAGACTTTTATATGGATGTCATGCATGGTACCAAACCCATTCAGAAATATCTAAACTGTCAGTTGTATACAACTGCTTCTTAAGATCAATGATGAAAAAGATGTTGAACAAGTAAAGCAGGAGGGTTTTGACAATGATCATACTGCTTTGAACATTGCGAACTGGTGCTACAGAAAGCTTAAAAAAAAGAACTGTACCAAATAACAAAAACTGCATCACTTGAGAACTACTAAGAGCAGCAACAACTAAAATGGACAGCACATGTAGCTTGAAGAGAAATTAATGACATGACTATGATGTTGGCATTCCACACCATTTCAAACAAAAAGTTAGGAAGGAAATTCCCATCAATACTGGAAAGAGTAATAAGAGCTACTGGACTTGAAAAACCTGTTTACCTAAAAATTGTTTTAAGAAAAATATTTAGGTAACTTCAATCAAAAACAGTACTGACTGCTTGGTCAATGAATAGCAAATGTTTCCTTATAGGGTAACAGCTAATATTACCATTAACATTACCAATTCCACTCACTGAACTCCTATTTCAGCTGGACCACTGTATAACCTTCATCAGGTAAATGTAACATTCAATCTCATATCTGGCAAAGATAATTTGAAAAGAAATTTTAATTTCACATGGGATGGTCACATTTGATTCCAATGGAAGAAAAATGGTTGTTACAAAAAAGAGACTAGAATAATATCCAGTTGTAAAGAAAGTGAAAAGTTTTGATAGTGCATAAAGTTTTAAAAAGGGTCACTTGATAAGGACTGGAAATAAACCAGTTGAAATACTGTTAAAAACAAGACCAGCAAGGATAATGAAAATTATACTGTAATTTTAGCACTTTCAACTTTACTGTTATTGAGTGCATTGACTTGACTTTAGAAAGACATAAAAGGATGCAAACTATGTTTGAATAAATAATAAATTTTAATTCTCATAAAATTATAATACTAGACTGATATATCCATGGAATAGATTCCTATAATGTAGAAAAATATCTATAGGGTTAGGAAAAGGTTAACTTATGCATTGTAGCATACTAGTGTGCTTTACTGTGAACTTGTAGTCAGCAAGGTTCTCTTGCAGACCATTAATATTATAATAAGTTGGTCCCCTAATCCTGTGGGCTTGTTCTAGATTAAGTTAATCTTGTTAAATATCTCATTGTTGTACAAGAATGTTAATCCCAGTAACAAAAAAAAAAAGAAAATGGGAGGATAACAATATACTTAAGTATAGAAGTGAAAAAATTGATAATTCCATGTGAACAACTGGAAAGTTTAGGAATTCTTAATATTTCAGAGCAGTTTTATAAACTGAATTGATTGATAAACAAAAGTACAAAATAAGGTGTAAATTGAAATCCTCAAAGTTATGTTTTGGAAACACTGAACAAAATTAAAAGTGGTACAGTCATTTAGAATATTTCTTCAGTGTTATTGTTTGCTTAACTTTCATTTCCATCATATATATATATATATATATATATATATATATATATATATATATATATATATATATATATATATATATATATATATATATATATATATATATATATATATATATATATATATATATATATATATATATATATATATATATATGCATACCAGTGTATATATCTAGGGTGTGTGCAGACTTACTTTCATTTAGTTAAATAAAAAACAACCACATTTCATTATAAATTATTGCATGAATGGTAATAATAGATAATTAATTTGCAAACTTGTCATGTTCAATATTATTCTCTCAATCTGACACTCTCTTGCCTTAATAAATCATTTACTATGTCTAGTTATAAAAATTAATCCTCTTGGGTGAATAAAAACTATATAGCTGCCAATTATGTACATCATTTCAGGCCCAAGGAAAAAACTTACCAGAAGTCAGGAAAATGGTGCAGCATTCCAGAGAGAATGAATAAATAATATGTTTTCATTATTTTTTAATGGAATATTTGTAACACAGGATATTTTGATAGTGCATAAAGTTTTAAAAATTAACAATAATAGTAATATTTTCAAGAGGAATAATAATAATAATAATAATAATAATTGCTCAAGAGGAAAGTTATGATTAAGAAATTAAGTTTTTCTATACACTAATGTGCCAAAAGTCATGGAGTATGAAAAGGTAATGAATGATTGGTGGCACCATCAGACTTTCACATCATGGAAAAAACCAGACCTTTATATTAGCTGTGCTCTGACATTTGGTGGATCAGTGTGACATTCCATTTCTAAAATTGTAGAAGGCATCTGACATCCCTTGAACACTGGCTTCACATGTACACTTGTAATACATGATAGAAGGCATTATTGCTCACCATGGACAGTACAGTAGCCAACCACAGTTTCCTGATAAGGATATTCCTATTAACTCCACAACACCAAACATAGCCTCTCACCTGAGCCAATGAGGTTTCTAATAGACCCTAGTTGACTGACAATAGATGCTATGATTGAATGAGTCCCAATTCCAGTCATTTTAGCTTAATAATTGGTAGCCATAAGGAACCGTACAAACTAGTCGTAGTTCCTTAATGGTGTGGTGTGTGTTCACATGTCATGGGTGGGGCTGACATTAAACCAATTGAACACTTATGGAACATAGTGTGGAGGTGTATTCACATGCAAAATCTTGCACCTCCAAATATTTGATAATATCTGGACAGCTATTGACATGATATGCATCACTTCAGAAGGTTTCTTACTATGTGTGGAATCAATATTATGTCAAGATCCTACACTTTACCTAGCTAAAGAGGGTCCAACATGATTCTAGACACTTATACCATGATATTTGGCATATCAGTGTATGATGATTTCAGTTGGATTCTTTTTTTAAAGCTGAACTATAAAACATGGATGTTGAGAAAATTAATTTTTTCAGTTTTATACAAAATCCATTTATAAGTTCTTACACAAACATCATGAAAATATTGAAAAATAATAATGATAAATAAATAAAAAAGATTTTGTTTTCATTTTCATTGTTTGCAAAGGCAAAATTTATTCCTTCATTACTCTCCAATGCAGGGGAATAGAGGAAATTTGTACATCCATATTTAAATGGAATGATGTGATAAAAGAATCTTTCATTTTGTTCTGATACTCTTGGAAGTCACTTCCTCTTAGCTTTCAGCATCAATTTCGAATACAATGATTTGATTGAAGAATATTTCCTTTTACTATGATATACTTACAAGTTGCTTCCTCTCTGAACTGAACATTGAATTTCAAAAGTAATGAGGAAATTAAAGAATCTTTCTTTTTCTTTTGATCCAGTAGGAAGTCACTATCTCTCAGATCTGTGCATTCAATTAATTGCTGATTCTTTTTATTCACTCAAATGCACTTCCACTCCAGACTGAGCATACAGGTTCAAAAGCAATGAGGCAATTAAGGAATCATTCCATTCTCTCTGATGCACTTGGGAGTCACTATATCTCAGCTCTAAGTATCCCATTTCAAATACAATAATGCAATTAGGAATCCTTCTTTTCCCAGGTGCATTTGAACATGACTTCTTTTCTGCTGTGAACATCCAGTTTCAAATGCAATGAGACAATGAGAAAATCTTTCCTGATCCTCTAATGTATTTGGAAGCCATTGTATCTCCACTCTGAGAATTCAAGTTCAATTTTAATAAGAGGATCTTTACTTTTCTTCTGACACATTTGGAAATCATTTTATCTCTACTCTGAGTATTCATATTCAAATGCAATGAGTAAACTAATAAATCTCTCCATTCCTTCATATGCACATTGATGTCATTTTCGCTCTGCTCTGAGAATCCTAGTTTAAATGTGAAAATCTTTCATTTTCTTTTGATGCAACTAGAATTCATGTCCTCTGTGTTCTGAACATCCAATTTCAAATGCAATGGGGAAATGAGAGAATGTTTCTTTTCCCCCTGATGCACTTGGAAGTCACTGTGTCTCAGCTCTAAAATTTAATTTCAATTGCAATTATGCAATTGGAAATTTTTCCATTCCCTTTGATAAATTTCTATGTTACTTCCTCTATACCATGAGCATTCAATTTCAAATGCAATGAGGCAATTAAAAACTTTACTTCTGATGCACTTGGGAAACAATTCCTCTCTGTTGTATGCAGCATTTTAAAATGCAATGACATGATTAGTGAATTTCCTTTCCCAGTGATGTGCACTTCTATACTTTGAGCATCCAATTTCAATTGCAGTCAGGCAATTAAAGAAACCTTAATTTCTTTCTTATTTACTTAGAAATCACTGTAACCTTCTTCTGAACATCCAAGTGAAAATGCACTTTCCTTCCATCTGGTGTCATTGCAATTTACTTTTTCTCAGCTCTGAGCATCCAATTTCAATTGCAGTCAGGCAATTAGAGAATCTTTTTTCCCTATGATACATTTGGAAGTCAATTCCTCTCCACACTGAGTATCCAATTTGATAAGGTAGTTCAAGGAGATTACTTTTCCTTCTGAAGCACGTGGGAGTTACTTCCTCTGCGCTCTGAGTATCCATTTTCAAATGAATTGTGGCAATTAGATAATCTTTCATTTTTCTCTGATGCACTTAGATGTCACTTCCATTCTAGACTGAGCAAACAAGTTTAAATGCAATGAGGCAATTAGAGAATTCACTCCTTCCAATTCATTTATAAGTCAGTTACTCTTTACTCTTAATATGTTTTTTTAAAGGCAATGAAATAAGTGGAGCATATTTCCCTTCCTTATAAACTATGTTAAAATGTTTAATCTTCACAAAGCAAAACCATTTTATAAAAGTTTTGTAATATTACTTTTTATCTCTTCAGCAAATTCCCTGTTCCCTATTAATAGAATTTACAAAAAGAAGGAATATTTTGTTAAAAGTTTGTTATTTTGTGATATTAGTGTATTTTTTTATTTATTCCATCATTTATCCAGATTTTGTAATTCCTCTACAAGTACTCATCAGGTTATTGACAACATTATATGACTGTCATTGTTCAGCAAATTGCTGTCTACTCAATATATTTTTGCTAAAAATAAATAAATATGTATTATTAATCTGTATGAAAAGCATTTAATGTTTTATTTAATGTGAATTCTTTCAAGGGCTCCTGTATGTTTTTGAAGTTTATGAGGATGCTATCTACTTCTAATTGTTTTTTTCAATTATTGACTACCTTACATTTGAAATATTATAATTGATAAGTGATGGTTGTCCAAATCTGGGCCTTATTTCAAGTGACAAGTCACTACCCTTAAAATTCCCTCTTTGGGACTGTACACTCAGATATTGTTTCATTCCCTTCTACATTCCAAATTCCTTATGTAGCTTCAGAAGCTTTGTGGTCCAAATTGACATAATCTCAACACTTGTATCTGCTGCTATACAATGTGAAGTAAAAGTTAAAACTGAAGAGAATTGGTAAAAATATATATTATTATTATTATTATTATTATTGTTGTTGTTGTTGTTGTTGTAGTAGTAGTAGAATCAATTTCTTTAGATGTAATGCTGAAAGATAACATAAAAAACCTAAAAGTGAATTATTTTTAATTAGCTTAATATTCTGTAAATCTTGTTAATTAGTTTTGTTTGCATCATTTTTGTTTGAACTTTGTTGTACATCAGGTGTTATTACTAAAATATTTTAAGCCTTCTTCAGTTGTATAATCTGTAAAGAAAGAGAAAGATAGAGTATGTAATTAAGTTGTATTTTACTGTCTTCATAAAAAATGTAAGGGATTAATTTGAGACAATCCAAACATCACAAAGCTTAATATAAATTGTTCAGCTAAAAATGGCTGCTTTCTTTTATTTGACTTGTAAATGAAAAGAAGAAGAAAAATATTTAAGTAAACCGTTTTTTCTTTCATTTCAGATATCTCAGTCATCTTTTAAAACCTGTAAGCATCTTTTTTTCATTTGGTTATCATTTTTACGACAAATTCAAAAGCATACCCTGATAAGCACAAGTGTTTTTCTTAATCAAGAAATATAAAAAAAATATTTCCCCCACATTTTGGTAAGCCATATATGTTTTAGAGGCAAGAATTTATGAATGAACTATTTTTAGCTTTTATCAGAAAGACCTATTTTCATGCATGTTTGCCTTAAGATTTCTCCAGACATACACAAATTAGGAAGGATATATTTTCATAAGCAATAATAAATTGTCTTACTTTAAAAAGATACCTTAAAAAGTATGTTTGTGATTATATATAAATTTTTATGGGGTTTAATTAATGCTTATTTGAGATTTTTAGCCATAGCTTATAAAATAGTTACTTTAAAAACAATATTATTTAAAAAAGCAAAATAATGTTAATTTTGTAGGAAAAGTAATAAAACAAGCAAATATAAAGTATATTAGTATTCTGTATGAGAGTCTGTGTGTGTGTGTGTGTGCATGTGTGAATGTGTATGTATTAGACTAATAAGTGAAAACTACAGTTTTTCATATGAGTTTTTATGATGATTTTGTTTTTTAAATAATTTTTCAAATAATGATATTTGAAAGTTTCAAACTAAAGTTTGCACTTATATTTTTATAAATGAGACAGTTGTTAAAATAGAGCATACTGTTAGTGTTTAGTTATTTTCTGATAAGCTATTCTTTTTATTTTTAATCAATTCACTCCAAGCAAGGCGACAATGCCACTAAGACGCAAGGGGTTACTAGGTATGAGAGTGAATGAAAAGACTTTAGAAGAAACTGCATTTCTTGTTATATATATAGCATGTCAAATCATCTCTGGGTGGGGGAAGTTGACTTTGAACATCACTTCTAATGTGTCTTTTTATATACCTTGTCAAGCCCAACCTGGACTTGCACACTCTAGTGCAGATCGAGCATTCAAAGCATGCCAACATGAAATCATCATATGTAATAGACTGTGGGTCTTGGTGTGATTTCTGTTGACTAATCAGACCTGCCCTAGACAGACCTATCTGATTGCATTGGGCACATGGCCAGGTTGGCACCTCATGGCAATTCAGGGATCCCTTTCAAACTCTTTTCTTCAGTTCTGTATATTTTTGTGATGACTCATGGAAGATCTTGACGTCATCAACAATTACAGCCCACCAAGAAATCAGGTCTTCAGCTAGAGTCTCTCAGTTATCTAGACCAATATTGCACTTATATAGTGATTCTTTAAGGCAATCTTTGTAATGAAGTTTTGGCTTGTGCTGTGGTCTTTTTCCCATTTCCAATTCTCCATACATTTCTTTTGGTATTCTGTCACTTGTCTTACGAATAACATGGCCTGTCCATCGCAATATGTATTTTTGTATAATTGCTTCCACAGAGACTGAATTGGCCCTTTGTAGAACAACAGTATCATGGGTGTGAGGCGTCCAGTGGATTTCAAGCACAGACTGAAGGCATCATTGATGAAAATGTTCCAGTATCTTCAGATGTCTGCAATAGACTACCCATGACTCACATGAATATAGCAGATATGACATAATGCAGGCATTATATATTTTAATTTTTGTCTGTTTTCTATGTCCTTCTGACTTCAAAGATGGAACTTGCAAATGCATTGGAGGCCTTCTTAATCCGTAACACTATCTCATCATTAAGGGAGCAGTGGCAGTTGAGGGTGCTACCAAGGTATACAAATTTATCTACTACACCAAGTTGACCACCATCAACATAAAGTGATGACTCTGTATACTGGACACTATGTAGGTGGGCATTATCCTGCAGGAACAACACATTGCCTTCTTGTTTCACCAATTGCAGCAGAATGGATTGAACAATGTTTTTAATGTAGATAGCATTGTTCAGAATATAAGTATACTGGTTTGTGTAGTTCTGACCTGTCAAGGTGACTAGGTTTCTCCCTTGACATGTCCCAATATAAAGCTCTAAGTTTGGTGGGGATCACAGTCAGTGAATTTTAATGCACAAAAATTATAAATAATCAAATTAAAAATCCCCAAAAGATCTCTTTCAGACTTTGATTCTGAAAAAGAAATTAATACAAAATTTCCAAGATTTTTTTTACTCATGTTCCCTTTCTTGATTGAAAAGGTACTATCTAGTAATATAATCCTAAAACAGAAAGTTGAGAGATGGCAATTTGCTGATTGTTGTGGAAAATAGAAAACATGCAGAAAATATAATAAAGATGAAAACCTTTCATAATATCAAAATTAAAACCTTCCTTTATGCAAGACTGAATATTTCTAAGGGAGTCATTAGAAAAAAAAAGAGTTGTCTGTAGCCACACCTGAGGAAATTACATCTGCCTAAGGAAGCCAAGAGGTCAATGATTTCCACAGAAACTCAATTAAAAGAAATGTGATACATTTACTTTTGGCACACCTGAAATCCCGACAAAAATAAAATAGGGTATAATATTGAGCCAGTGGGACTATATATCCCTGCTCAACTAAGATGCTTTAGGTACCAAAAATTTGAACATCATAGGGATAGCTGCAGGAGTCATCCAGCATGTGGAAAATGTGGCCAAAGGAATTCAGATCATTTTGAAGAAGAATGCCACAATGAAATAAGTTGTGTTAACTGCGAGGAAAGCCATCCAGCCATCGAGAACATGCAATTTTTTTGAAAATGAAAGGGAGATTGTTGAAGTAAAATATAAAAGACACATCTCATTTTCAGAAGCAAGGCAAGTAGTAAAAGGTTGCATGAAAGGCCCTTCCTATGCAAAAAATAATGGAAAATAAGACTACAAATAATGCTTGTTAGCCTGACAAATACAGGGCCCTCATTGACAACCTCATACACCAAATGATTGGCCCAAATTTCAAACTTACCTAAAAAGTCTATATTCCAAGGAAATGGTGCAGGCTGAACTACAAAAGAAGGACAATGAAAGAACTGAAATAATAAAACAAGATAAGGATACAAGTCTGAATGGAAATAATCTCAATATAATATAAAAACATAAACAAGAACTCACCAAAAATAATATGTCTCAATAAAATATACAAATGGGCCACTGAAAATGGATTTATGTTTTCAAAAATAAAAGACAAATGTCTATGTTTCTGCAAATTAAGAAAATTGCACAGTGACCCATGTTTAAAATTGGATGGAGTAGAAATCCCAGTAGTGGAACAACACAAGTTTGTTTGCATTATCTTTGATAAAAAATTAACATTCATTCCCCATCTAAAATATTTGAAAACAAATTGTAGCAAAGCCCTACAACATCTGTGTGTAAGTGGCCCATACTGAATAGGGAGCAGATTGATTAACATTAATCAAATTATACAGATCATTACTTTGCTCAAAACTGGATTTCATATATGGGATGGCCAGAAAGTTGTACCTAAAAATTCTTAATACAACCTACCATCAAGGCCTCAGATTAGTACTTGAGGCTTTCAGAACATCACCAGTCGAGAGATTATATACAGAAGGTAATGAAACACCTGCACATTTATGGTGCATTAAACTGACACTAAAGTACTATGTAAAAATAAAATCATGCCCAACTAACCCAGCTTATAGAAGTACCTTTGAATCAATAATGTTATACAACCCTACAGACTCAGGATGAAATCCATTGCTGAAGTGTTAGACACCTCACACTCAAATATACAAGAAACAACTGTGGCTGGTATTCCACCACAGACTATCAAGCAACCCAAAGTTCTACTAGGATTACATAATCTCCCAAAACAAAAAATGCACCTACTTGCATTCCAGGATAAGTTTCAGGACATATTGGCAAACTTCCCTAACCATACACCCATCTATACAGATGGGTCAAAATGTGAGGACAAGATAGGAAGTGCAGGAGTGAGCCAAAATATTACCAAAAAAGGTGCCTCCCAAAGGGAAGCTTTATTTTTATTGCAGAGTCTTATGCAATTGAGCTAATTCTCAACATTATCACAGAGAGAAAACAAAAAGATTTTCTAATTTTTTTGGACTCACTATCCATCCTATTGGCTTTGAAGAAAAAAAATCTAACAACTCACTTATTATGAAAATATTATGCAAAATGAGCAATATTAACAAGCATAAAGCCATCAAACTATTCTGGATTACTAGCAACATTGAAGTTAAAGAAATTAATAAGGCAGATCGAGCAGCCAAGTCGGCTTTAGATGTGAATTTGGATATAAGTATCAAAATCCCATACACAGATTTTAAGGAGGTTATTAATAAATACATTCAAAAGGATTGGCAACAGTACTGGGACGATAACCCACACAATAAACTCTTTGTAATCCAGCCCAAACTAGGAAGACACCTCCTAGAAAATCTTGTAAGGAAGAAGTGGTACTGGCCCATGTATGCATTGGTCATACAAGAATAATTCATTTGTACTTACTTAACAAAGATCAACTAGTATGCTATGCCAAGTATGTAAAACAGCATATACTATTAAACACATATTAACCGAGTGCTCAGATCTTGCTCTCTCAAGACAAAAATATTATAACAAAAATATTATAATATAAACAATATGTATGACTTGTTCAAGAAAGTAAAAGTAGATAATATAATATAATTTCTCAAAACGATAGGACTCTACCAAAAATTATAAACCTAATGAGAATGTCAAAATCAATTCCTCTACAAACTGTGTAACTGAAAAAAATACATCAATGAAACCAGACTCTCAATAACAACCCTCTTGACAAAAGTATATCAATCTAACCGGACCTAAAGTTTCCTTACAAAGAATATATATTCTTTTCATACAAATCTTTTGTAAAAATCTTGTTGGCATTAAATAACCCTTTGAGGTTCATATGCTGTAAAATGAAACAAACCAAACAAAATCACAATCCAACCTCTTTGAAATGGTTCTAATTATTTAAATACAGCACATGCATTTTGGTTTCATGACCCTTGCTTGTGCTTGACACTTTCAACAGACTGAAATTTATATATATATATATATATATATATATATATATATATATTGGATATAAAAATGAATACTGCATGATGAATGTCAGCTTTAACCTATAAGTTTTGTATTTAAAATAAAGTTTATTACACTTAGATTATGGGTTATTAGTTTAATTATATTGGGTTTGTAGCTAGTGTAGTAGGAATTTGTTTTTGTGTTTGCATTTAGAAATAAGGTCTGATCTTTTGTTTTGAAATTTATATTGTTCTCAAAATGTGTAAACATTTTGAGATCTTGCTGTAAGCTGGTGCTGAATTTCTTATTTTCCATGTTATTTTTTGCGAGTTCTTGTTTATGTTTTTATATTATATTGAGATTATATACCTTTCCATTCAGACTTATATCCTCATCTTTGTTGTTATAGTCATATCATTTTGGCCATTGTTTCTGCTAGCCTTCTTCAGTATTTGGTAACCATCTTGGAATTTTGAACAATCCATGATGGTAGATTGTACTCATTCAACTTTCCATGCTTATGGGTAGATAACTCATACTAGATAAAACTAACTAGTCTTATTCACTTTTATGTTGTGTGTCCATTTCTAATACTGATTAAAAGTATATGACTTTTCAGCACTACCAAGCCCAGGAATTGAACACCAACTGGTATGAAATCAGGGAACTAGTGCTTTAATCTACCTTAAAACTGATATCCATGATGGTAGAATTTTATGTGTCCTTACTTCAGTTTGTATGAATGGAAGTAACTCAGATGGTCCTCACCAAGTGGACAGAGTTCCTTACATAGAATAGAAATTTGCCTGTCAGCAGGTAGATTATACCTAGGAGAAATATTCTCAGTAAGTGATTGGCCAAGCTCTGACAATTGATGATGGAACTTAGTGGAATACTATCTTAGATTAATGTAACTTTTGGTCAGCTGTTTATTCCATTATCATGAAGTAATCTTTGTTGTTGCTTAATATCTGTGACAGCTCTCTCACAATTTTCATTCAGATTCTTTTTTTACCCTACTGTAGTTAACATCTCCAACTAGATTAGTGAATTTTTCTGTGTATTCTTAATTGTCTATCACCACTTTTGTTTTGCCCTTCTCTGTTGGTAATATGAGGATTTTGGTAACACTCTGCATGATTTTTCCTCTCTTGTTATGTTTGATTTGAAAGGCAGGGCTTGTTTCAATGCCTGTCTCACTTTTCATTCCAACTCATTAACTTGGACTTTAGAGATATGCAAATCTTCCTCTCCAATTTAGGTTATGTTGTCTAAGTATAGGACCTACTTAATGGTGGTTGTAAATTTGAAACTTTTGTCCAACACTTTTTCCACAAAGTATTTGTTGATGTTGACAACTGCTTTAACAGACTGATGATAGACATTGTTGTAATTCATGATCTTTCAACCACTGTAGTTTCTATATTTGACATACATTGACCTCTCAAATTCTTTATTATGTGATTTGTTCAGGTTATGTTAAATTCTATTCATATCCATTTCTGATGCTATCCACTCTAGGAATGTTTCTATCTCATGAAAGAGAGTTCACTTTAAACTGGTGTTTAATTCAGGAGTTTTGAGGGATTCTTTCCCTAACCAGAGTGTACCCTGCTTTTTTTGCAAACATTTTTACCAGCTGTTTGAATAGTTAAGTCAGTTTGAATTAGCTTCTTTCCATCTGTAGAAGAATCAAAGCAAGAACAGAGAGTTGAGGACAACAATAAAAAATTTGCTACATAGCATACATAAAGGGCACATCTAAAAAGGTTCAAAGAATCTGCATTCCATACAACATCAGAATGGTATTCAAAAGTAGTTCAATCTCTCAGTGATATCTCTCTAGAAACCTTCCTCAGAAGAAAACACGACCAAAATATTAGTATATACCATCACATGCATTTGTAACAAGGAATACAAAGGAGAGACAAGCCAACTCTTAAAATCAAGTGTAGAGGAACATCAGAAGAATGTATTTTGGGAAGAGACATTTAAATAAGGCATGGCCTAAACTGGAAAGAAAAGGATAATCATCAATGTCTGTAGCATAAAGTCAAGACAACAACACTGCAGGAAAAGATGATTAAAAAAATCAATACCTATATTAGGCATTGACAATTTTCTCAGTAGATCTAGCAGAGAAATGAGTACCATCTGGGAGTATTTAATTAAGAAAGTAAGCACATTCATAAAGTCCACCACTTGAGTAAAGGCATTAGGTTTAAGGATACAAAATTACATCACTGGTTTGTCTAAGAGACAGATAACTTAACGAATTAAAGCATCAGTTCACTGGCAATTATAATTATATTCCTTGGTACTGGTTGTTACATACCTTAGTTCAGTTGAAGAAAAAGGAGTACAATGACAAACATATAAAGAAGCCCAAAGTATACAATGATAGCAAATGTTATGATCATATCAACCAAGATAATCATCTAAATAGAAAGACATGATAATTTGAATTTTTCATAATTTTTGTCTGAAATTTTGGATGAGTAGTTATCATATGTTACACTATTTATATTCAGACTATGTCCTCTTTATTGTTTTTATCTTAATGTTTTGGCCTTCCTCAGCTGTAAATTGATCTGGGTAATCTACAGGGAATTCTGAACAAATCCCTTGTCCTTGTTCGCCACTTGTCCATGACAGCCAGAAACAAGGATTATAATTACAATTTCCAGGGAACCAGTGCTTTAATTTAATGTGCAACACCATACAATTATATGTAACAATAACTCAAATAACCACTTTTTAAAATGGTTATATAGAGAAGAGCATTTCTGAATACATAACATATTGAACCTTGCAGCAGACATGCTACAGCAACATAAAATCATACCAGGAGCCACTTCTGTCATATAAGAACAAGAAATTGAGATCAACATTTGCTAAAAAGATTGGAAAAATGTTGCCTGGTCTGATGATTCTTGATCTCTGCTGTAAAATTCAGGTGGTAAGGCCAGAATTTGGTGTAAGCAACATGAAAGTATAAATGCCCCTTGTGGTTCATCCTCACCATTTGGTACAACTGAGTTTCATGCACACAGCAATCTTCAGGTACTGATTCAAAACTGACCATTGTAAAATTTAAATGTTAACATTAATAACCTACTGTTAAGACACTGGAGCAGTTCATTCCCTTCCTCATATTGGGCACTTTTCTGCCATGGATATAGCATAAACTATATATATATATATATATATAAATAGCATAAACTATATATATATATATATATATATATATATATATATATATATATATATATATATATATGAACATTACTACATTACTCAAAATTCAAAAAACCAAATAGAGTAAATAAAAATATACAAAATAAAAAATAAGTAAATAAATAAAAAACAAATAAAAATTAATCCAAATAAATAAATAAATGAACAAATTAACAAATCACCCCTGCTAAAATAACCATTAGAACTAGTAAAAATAATCAATCCAAATAAATAAATTAATTAATTAAAAACTGTCCCCCTGCCAAAATAACAGAATAGACTACAGCAAGCAATCTAAACATTGGACGAATAAATAGCTTTAATTATATCCCAGACCAAAATAAACTATTAAATAAGCAGCCTAAGCATATCACCCCCACAATTTTTTAACTGCATTAATAAAACATCAAAAACTGAAAAGAATAAATAATACAAAATGAAAATGAAAAACAAGTAAAATAAATTAACCCAAACAAATAAATAAACAAACAACCCACTCCCGCAAAAATAACTGTCAGAATAGATTACCCACAATGTACCACTGACCCATATATATAGATAGTCGAGAAAAAATCCAACATTTGCAGCCTGACAATTGTGTCTAGCATGAAACAGCCTGTCACCTCTGAGTGTTGACTTCAATGTTTACTTTTATATTTATATTTACATATGCTCTATCTCTGATATTGTGCACTTTATCTCATAAATATAGCATACCTTAAAATTATATTTCTTTATGTATAAATATATATTTTATGCTATATTCATGACAGAAAAGTGTTCAATATAAGGGAGAGAATGAACTGCTCCACTATCTTAATTGTAGTTATTAATGTTATATATATATATATATATATATATATATATATATATATATTGTTACAAATTTGCAACATATAAATTTATGAACATCAGGTTAAAAAAAAGAATAAAGGTAGGTTTGTTCAGATAGAAACACACAAACAAGTATGAATGAACAACAAACACAAGATTAACATTTGTAAATAAATTTTGTATAATAAAGTACAAAATATGGGAAAAGTATGCAGTGACAAACATAATAAAAGAACACTTAACTGATATTGGATGTCAGTTCAAATGTTTGTGTTTCAGAAATTTGAAGTTCAAAGTTTCATAATGACAGACAATGTTGCTATAGAATGTTCACAAATTAGGGTCCAGCAACTCAGTTCTTAGAGCCAAACATCTAGATTACCTGCACAGATGATTTGATTATAGTGGTGAATATTTGTGCAGAACTGACTGCACTTCATAGAATAGCTGAACACACCATGCCACAAGGACACCAAATGACCCTCCTCATGTTTTGAATTAAGATCTGCTCTTCTCCTAGACAAGTTTTTGCCCAAGGCTATAGGACCCAGTCTGTTCTTCTATATATATATAGCTGTGTGGAGGTGGGGGTTTGAGAAGAGCTGGATTCATACCTTTCCCAAGGTTATTAGTACATAACCGAATGTAATGAACTCAAATGAAATTCAAACTGGGATCTCCAATTTCTTAATCGGAGCTGCTATCCATTACTCCACCATGCTACTATATTTTTAGTTTTATATATACAGTGTGTGAGAGTAAATTTTTGCCATTTTATATTCTTAATCTCACACATGTGCATTGTTTGTTTTTGATTTTGTTGACTGCACAGTACAGTATGATCAGTTCGGAACTGTCTGTGAAAAAAAGAGCTCCATGATGCAATTCACTCTGCTAGAAATTTGGAAACGGTATACTGCACTACTTGGCATTTGTGCTGAAAGCTTTAATACAAACATTTCAGAATGTTTATGTGTCAATCTGAGGACAGTGCAGGGGATTTGGAAAGAGTTGGATGAGTCTAATGGTGATTACAAAGGTGTTTGGAGTGATCACTAGTGATGGCAAAGTTATGCTTCCATTCATCTTCCCACAGGTCCTCAGACTCAACATGGAGGTCTACATCAAGTGTCTTGAGGCAGTACTGTTGCCCTGGGTCAAGTGGGTGGCTGCTGAAAGACCCTATATCTGCATGATGCCACACAAGCAGGAGAACCTAGTTATGGCTGTCAAACAATTTCTGTGACCACATCACCCCTTACATCTGGCCATCTAACTCCCCAGACTGCAACTCCCATGATTATTATGTGTGGGGTGCAGTTGAGTGAGGGACCAACAAAACTCCTTGTAATACCTATGATGAACTGAAGGCAAGGATTACGGCAGCATTGACCAACTTAAACAAGGAGACTGTCTAGAAGAGTTGCAGGACATTCTGAAGTCATCTGAAGGTTGTGGTTGAATCCAATGGAATAAATTTACTCTTTCGTATGTCAAGTTACTTTTGAGCAATTTTAGTAACTATATCTGTTAAAATGAGATGTAATTTAGACGACAATTTACTTATCACACCTTGTATATATGAGTATAATGGTGATTACAAAGGTGTTTGGAATGATCACTAGTGATGGCGACATTATGCCTCTATTCATCTTCCTGCAGTGTCTCAGACTCAACAGGGAGGCCTACATCAAGTGCCTTGAGGAGATAGTGCTGCCCTGGGTGAAGAGTCTGGATGCTGGAAAACCTTCTGGCAAGAGGAATCTGCACCATGCCTTGTAACACCAAAGATGAACTGAAGGCATGGATTATAGCAACATTCACCAAATTAAACAAGGAGACTATCCAGAAGAGTTGCAGGAGATTCAGAAGTCATCTGGAGATTGTGATTGAAGTCAATGGTAATTTTATTGAATAAATTTACTCTTTAGTATTTGAGATATTTTTGTGTAATTTTGGTAAATATATCTGTTAAAATGAGATGTTAGTGTTATTTTCATTTTTGGATAATTTAGACGGCAGTTTATCCATCGCACCCTATATATATATACATATATATATATATATGAAGAAATATAGTTTTAAGGTGTGCTATATTTATGGGATAAAGTGCTCAATATCAGTGATAAAGTATATGTAAATATAAATATAAAAGTGAACATTAAAGCCAACACTCAGAGGTGACAGGCTGTTTCATGCTAGACGCAACCGTCAGGCCGCAAGTTTTATATTTTTTCTCAACTGTTTATATATATGGGTCAGTAGTGCATTGTGGGTAATCCATTCTGGTGGTTATTTGGTGGGAGTGACTTGTTCATTTATTTATTTATTTGGGTTAATTTATTTTACTTGTTTTTTATTTTCATTTTTTATTTTATATATTTATTTATTCTTTTTGGTTTTCAATGTTTTATTAATGTTGTAAAAAATTGGTGGGGGATTTGCTTAGTTCACTTATTTCATAGTTTGTTTTGGTCTGGGAAGATAAAGATATTTATTCGTCCAATTTTTGGATTGACTGCTATAGTTTATTCTGCTATTTTGGTGGGGGACATTTTTTAATTTGTTTATTATTCTATTTATTTATTTACTTATTTATGTTTATTTTTATTAGTTCTAACAGCTATATGTATACACAGACACAAACACCCAATATAATTTTATATATATATATATATATATATATATATATATATATATATATTCTCCTTTTTATCGTATAATGCTATTAATACACAAGTTGATATACATTTAATATATACATAAACTGAAACACATATAATACACCCATCTACAAATATATACATTATACAACTATATCTCCATACAAGTAATAAGAAAATATATATCTAAAATTACCTATACACATATAAACACATATAAACAAACATCCATAAAGGTTTACCCATTCATAAAAAAATAACCACATCCACGCAAAATATAAACAAACATACACACATATATATTTAGATAAACATATACCTATGTATATTTTATACATTTTTTATAAAAAAATGTCTTAAATTAATTGTCAGACATTGTCTATTTCATAATGTGTGACATTATTTGTTTACATTTGGATACGCATCGAGCAGATATGAATGTACATGATAAAATCATGGAGAATTGTAGTTTAAAAACAGTAAAATCGACCTTGCTAACCTAAACGCTCCTCTGTGGCTCAATCAGTAAAAGCACGTCAGGCTATATGATGGTTCCATATAGAATACAGGTTTGATTCCTGTGGGAGGACACATATTTTCTATGAAAATTTCTTGGACATTCAGGCCAGTAAATGTTGTTAATACTGTTTATTATAAACAGAGCATTTACTTAAATATTTGTATCTATAAAAAGAACATATAAACATAAAAAATGTCTTAAAATATATATATATAGCTTCAACTACATATATATATATATATATATATATATATATAAATATATATATATATATATGTAGTTGAAGCTATGTTAAAAACAATAAATATAAGAACACTAGTCTAAATAATTAATGACCTAGAGACAGTACTTCATCAAAGAATCTCCATCGATATTTCTATCTCAAATGTCACATTCACCTTTTTTATGTTTGTTATTGAATATTCTTTGTAATGATTCTAATCTGTCATAGAATAATTTTTTTCAAAGCAGTCAAGAATCCAGATTAAATCAAAATCAATTTCATTACAAAACCAAACACAACAGAAATTTTATATTTTATTTTATATGTTTTTGGTTGTCATCAGTGCAAATATTTGGAACCTTTATTGGATAAAGAATTTCTAGCAAACTTGGACATTTGTGACCAAAAATAACCTGTGAGTTTAAAAGGATGTTTTTTTTCTATTGATACCACTGTTATTTTAACTACCTTGATAATGTTTATTGTTTTAAAAAGTGATTATCAGAATGGTAATAAAGAAATCTAAACATATGATGAGAGGGAATTTATACTTTTTCTTTGTTCTTGAGAATTAACAACAAAAATAATAAACACTATTTAGTCATTAGATTGTTTAAACTTTGTTTATTATATTACTTATTAGAATGGTTGGCAAAACATTGGCTAATTTCCAATAAATTTATACTTTATAAAATGGTAAATAATAAGGATTTCCTTGTAATTGTTTCACATATTTTAGTAATATAGTAAATATTTATAAATTTATAAATAAAAACTGATTTCATATTTATTTCTTTATAAATTGGTAAATGATAAATATTGCTTCTCATTAGCTTTAATTGTATTACTTTTTAGAATGCTGTAAATATAGAATTATCCAATCTAATAAATAAATAGTGTTTAATATTTTTGTTGTCAATTCTCAAGAACAAAAGAAAATGTATAACTTCACTTTCATCATATGTTTAAGCTTTATTCCAATTGTGACACTATTTAGCGGTCGCGTGAAAATTAAAAGCGAGAAATAATTAAGGCGAGAAGAAGCTATCACGAAAAGACATACTGAGTGATGTTATTTTTTTTTAACAAAGAAAAGTGGTAAAGATTTTATTTTCATTTACAAAAAAAAAAAAAGTATGTTTTTTTCGCAGAAGATAGGAAATTCATAAGACCACAGATCTGTCAGTATTAATTTATGCTATGACGCGGTGAAAGAAGATAGCAATCTACCCATGGCAATAATGAAAATTTCAAACTGGTCAAGTGGCCTACAAAACAGAAGCTGGGAGATAATGGTAATCAGGTCACACACTGACCGAGAATGGCATCAGCTTAGGCCACCCCCAGAGAAAAAGGGAGGGAAAAGAATAAATCATTAACTATCTTTCGAAGATATCATTTGTTTTTGGAAAGAGACCACCTGGACATGATAAAAGTTTGTTACCAGGATGGATAATTGGATACAGAGTGCAAAGACGTCCAGTTAACCACCCATTTGACGCTGGCGAAAATCTCGTTGATAAAGTCCAGGTCACATTCGGTTAAGATAGAGATTAAGGACCACACTACGAGTCATAGAGGTCTGGTGTCAGGAAGAGAAAGAAAAGAAAAAAAAGAAGATAATTTTTTTCCTTTGAGCAATACTTGTAAACACCTGCGCTGCCAAGCATCATTGGCTGAGTGGTGGCGTGAGCGGTGAGCGAAGGTAAACATATGAGAAGGAGGGGAGGCCTGTTGACGCCCTCTGAGGGGATTGGTGTGAGATACCACTGTGAGAGAGAGGGGAAACCTGTTGATGCCCTCTGAGGTGATTGGTGTGAGATACCAACATGAGAAAGGAAGAATTTGGGAGGACGATTCTCCTAAGAACTCCTCTAAAGCAGAAAGTGGTGGACTTCCAAAAATGGAAAGTGATAAATTTTCCTGTCCGAAGACAAAAAAATCCTTATTGTGGATTTGGAATTGTCGAGGAACTCAAGCCCCAACAAGCCCACACCTGGTTTTGGTCGGCATCCATATAAACAGAGTCGCAGCGAGTAGGCAGTTAGTTGCAGTTGGAGAGAGAGACTCAGACAGAGTTGAGCTGTGAGCTCTGAGACCAGCCTCGCAGGAAGCTGACTGAAGATATCCATGCATCCCGACTTCGACTTCTACCCAAGAACAATTTATTTTTGAAGAACGACTTAGACTCACACCACCAAAACAAATTTTACGAATATCGCCTGAAGATACAAAAAACCAGTTATCGAAAAACAACTTAAGATATTAAGACTCGCCTAATAAACGCAAAGTGTCACGTATCCATATTAGCAGGTTGGGAGAAAGATGAAGTCCTGTATTCAGCAACCAGATATATAAAATATTTGTTATTCTTTTTTTAACGCATTTGAACTTTTGTTACTTTATTTTCTTTTACATATACTTGTGCGGTGTTACCTTTGCTCGAACTCGGCTTGCATTACGGCCCGGCGACTGATTGATTTCATCTACCTAAGATCAAATCACAACGTGGGTAGGTTAGACTAGAAGTCAAAGCAGTTACTTTGGTAACCAGAGGCGAGCTGGGAACGACAAAGCTGATACCGAATCTAACCAGATTCCCATCCAAATCAGCCAAGGGTTAGAACGTCATGCTTGGTGCCACGACAGCAGGATCACGTCACATTTGGTGCCGTGACCAATACCAAGTCACATTGGTCGTCACAGGATAGCACGGGGGTAGAGAGAGGCCGGGGTGACGTCAGACAATTCTGATCATTGCTTCTTAAAACAATAAACATTGTTGAGGAGTGAAAGTACTTAAAATAATAGCAGTGTCAAAGGAAAAACCGTCCTTTTGACACTCCTTTTTTTGTGGCATTGAAAGTCCAATTGACATTATTTACATGGTTTGGATTGTTGTCCTCATCTTTATTGTCATGTTCACAATGTTTCAGCCATTGTATGCTCTAGCCTCCTTCAGGTGATTGAAATTTCAAACTGAACCTTATATTTTGTCCACCAGGGTAGATTGTTCTAGTTCCACCTGCCATACCTCTTCCGGATGTTTTAGTTATCTCCCTTTAACTCAACTCTACAAGGTTTTTTTTTGTTCACCAGTGCCATAGCCAGGAATTGAACTCACAATTCTTTTGTTGCCCTTCACTGTCCCTGGTCATCCAAGACATCCAATACCGTGGCTGATCAATTAACTGATTGCTTCGATCCTGGACCTACATTGTGATTTTATTTGATCGTAAGGAGGCTAGGATCAAATCATTGTAGGTGTCCTCATATTGGGCTGGTCCAAGTAGGGTGAAGATGCACAGGAAAGCAAGAAAAAAATAACACTCAAATAAATTGGAAAAAAAATAAATACTGTCTTTATATCAGTCCTTCATACAATAATTGGTTATATCAAGATTTGCATGAAAATAATTATCACACATCTAAGTTGGACATGACACTGTTGTTGACTTGGTAAAGTTTGTTTTGATGATTTGGAAAAGTTCAGTACAAGGCTGAAGAAGGAGGTTCTTTTTGGCAGATAATCATGTGGGGGTGTCTTGTGTCTGGTGGCTGGAACAAACTCTCTCTTGTCTCATCTTTGGTATTCATATTTATTGACATTCACCCAAACTGGCATGGGGCACAGTGCAGTGGGAGAGTTCAGTGTTTCCTCTTGCCATATGATCTGTCATAGTTGACTGTCATTCTCTCTGCCAGCCATCTGATTCCTGGTCCTTTTGGGAATAAAAATTTTCCATCTATCCCACTGGGTTTATTCATTACTCCTTCTTTTTTGTCAGGGTCTGTCAGTATGTCATTTAGGCTATTTAATAACCTCTGTTTATTACTTACCAGTACAAATAGTGTCACATCTCTCCCTTATCTCTCTTGTCAGTTACTGGTAAATGACATCTCAAATCCCCAAATCTACTAACACACTATTTATCATGCCCCTAATTTATTCAGTAGTAATAAAAAAAAATGATGTTTCATGCAATGTTTATAAAAAAGTTTTTCCTCTTCTTCCTTTTCATGCAATGTTTTTATTTTTCATGTTGTGTGTATATGTATGTGTGTGTGTGTGTGTGTTTGCGTTATGGTTTGTTCTTCTTGGTTACCATTCTTCTCTCTGCAGTGGGAGGTTTTGGTTCTACCTTAACAGGTGTCAGCTTCATTTCTACCTCTGCTGTCAGATTCAATCTGTTTTCTTCCACATCTATATTTGACCTGTTTGGGTAAAGATCACTAAACAGTATCCCTTTCTTGAGTCATTGCATGCTCGTCAAAACATTATTAATCAATTCCATAATAGAAGCAATATAGAAACTTGGAAAATATATTTCTAAATTTCTATATTACTTCTACTACTGTTGCAATGATTAACAAGGTACCTATCACTGCTGAACAGTTTATTGCAATTCTTTTACTATCCTCCCAAACCATGATTTCTTTTCTCAAAATATTTAATCTATCCTTTAATTGATTCATATTAATCCTTTCTATCGGCTTTAATAACTTTGGCATCTCTTCTAGTGAAATTTTAGGGAATTTGTTCACTACTGGTCCCCATAATTCTGTGCAATTACCTAAGCTTGTGGCAACACAGTGTCAGTACCTCTACTTGGCAATTTTTCTTAATCCCTTCTCTATTGTCTTTAAACAGTTCAAGTATACATAACCTGTGATTACCTTTCACATATATAGGACTTAGTGAGGTACATATTCCCAAAGCATCATCCCTACACTTCATTGCTTCTTCTCTTGTCAGAATCATAAATTTCATCTTAGCTGAATTCAAAGTTACAAACTCTGGCTCAATCAGGTATCTTGCCACCACCCCAATGCCCTATTCTGTCTGGGGGTAGGGAATAGGTAAATTTATAATTTGATATATTTCAAAATACTTTCTCTGTCTAATAATGAAATGGGCACCACCAACAACAATTTCTTATCTTCTAGCATGGTAACACAACCCAATGCATTGTAATATTTCCATAATTCCTTGGTGGAGTCTGCTGGTAGCCTCAAATGATAGGTAATTCAGTCTGTAATTTTAGCAATAATTCTTTCAAGTGCCCATGGGTCATTATGCTTGGGGACAGGTGCCCTAATGATAACATATGCTACTCACATGCTCTAATAGAATTGTCAGGGACTGACTAGTCTGTCACACCTTATTCATAATGGTCATTAACTGGAAATACTGTGGTATAAATCCTCTCAATTCATATAACTCAGTTGACATGACCCCTGAACCATTAACTACATCTTGTCTTAGTTCTCTCAAGTTGTTTATTAATCAATTGATACTGGTCCTAATCTGTGCCAGCTCTAACCTTTTCACATTCAGTATTGATACACTTTCTCTTGCTACCTGGGCTAGGATTCTTTGATCTTTTTCTGCCTCCCCCAGTTTTCTACTTATAACCTTGATGTCATTTTCAGTTACTGTTCCAAACAGGAAATTTAATGCTTTTCCAACTATGGGAACCACTGCTCTCTTCTCCCTTGTTTGTAGTAGTTTAATTTCCTTTAGGTAAATCTTCATATCTTTTCATTGGGCTTCCATTATAGCTGTCTCCAGTTCTAGGGAGTATAATAGTTTAAGGTACCTTCCTTCCTTGGGATACTCTTGCACTACTTTCACCCTGGCTGCACCCAGTCCTATTACCTCTCACACTGATTTGTCTAATAGTAAATCATATGGGTTCAAATCTATCATAAAGGTAATCAACCATTTTTCTTAAAAATTGTATTTTGGCTGTGTCTCCAAGCTCCTGCCATCATTATTATCATCATCATTATCATCAACAGTAGTATCAGTCCCCTCATACTGGTCATTCCTGCAAAGGTACAATAATTCTTTGTTCTTACTCTTCTCACTACTCATGGGCTCATTTATATTTATTATTCCAAAGTACTCTTTCTACTTCCATCCATCAGTTTTCCAATTTACTTCTTTTTAACTGGCCTTTAGTGAGTTAGTTAGATTCAGACAGGTGTGTGGTGCTTTCGCTCTAGAAGTCAGGTCTCATCAATACTGCCACTGGACATACACGGGCCCATGTGCAGACCAATGACAGCACCAACAAGTAATTTTCTTCACCCTCTGTGATGTGGTATCCACACCTCTATCTCCTCCAACCAATTCCTACCATTATTCTACTGGATGGCTTATTTTAAAGAATCTGATTCCAGCACACACTGAATCCACCCATCCGATCCTCCTTACTTTTAAGTTTCAATTAGTACCTTTAACTATCAATGTGATTCTGAACTATCTTCCCTCTAATATGCACTGTGATCATTTTCTGTGACATTCGGTCACTTTAAATTTCATGGCTCATTCATCAGTGCCTAACAATCTGCTTCACTAGTAATAAGCCACTATTACCAAAATATTCCTCATATTTAAATCCACAATATCAACCCGATATTTCCTTTTTAGTGTTTCCGAAAATACCTAACATTAGTAATAAGCTTCTATTACTAAAATATTCCTCATATTTATATTCACAATATCAATCAGATATTTCCTTCCTTGTGTTTCAAAAAACACCTCACTTCATGGTGACATTACAAGCTAACACCACATCATTTCTATCCCCAGCAACAGGGTGGTCCACATTAGAAAATCGATCTGACCAGTGACATTAAGCTTGTGTCTATCCAATAATCAACCGATAGTCTATAAACCTATATCTCATAATGCAATAAAGTAATTCTCTGATCAAACTCTTTATTCAAGTAATGAAAGAAAAAAATAACTACTGCCTTTTTCTTTTTTTTTTAAATGACTAAAAAAGAGTTTTTACATCAACAGACAGCTTCTAAAATCTGATTTCAATTTAACTCTCCAAAATCATCATTTTGGTCTTCCCTTCTAACAAATAATAACTTTTGAAGATAAAATCTCTCCCTATCTAACATGTTTCTTTCCTTCTTTATAGCAGCAGGCATTAATCTCACTCTTTAATGGAGTCCACTTTTCCCTACCACTGACTGCTGCTTGTTCTGTCTCTTGTGTTTTATTTCTTTCATCTGCTTTTGGAGTTAGAAGAGAGGCATTTCATCCTCCCCTTTCCACTCATTCAACTCTTTTTCCATTTTCAGGACATTTCAAGTCAAAACCCAGGACTTCATCACTTAGGTCCTTTGCTTTGCACTCATCCAGTGACGGTTTCTCTATTTTTCTTATTATATGGGCCACCCGCCTCTTACATCTTGTACTGGGGTGGCCCCTGGGCATTTCCATGGCTTCTTCTGCCGGAGGTATATCTGTTGATGGAGAGAGCCAAGGATTCATCCTTCTTGATCCCACACCACCTTGTCTTAGATGCATCTGGTGCATCTCAGCTTATCACAATCTGGGGGCAATCCCCACCCTGTTGGACCATCCACTGCCCTATGGCCTTTGTGATGACAGGTCCAACATATCAGCCTCAACTGACCTAGTATGGGTTTATAAAACTCATGCCCCAACATCCAGGGTCCTCTATTGGGAACCTTCTCCTCTTTCACTTTCCTATTCCTCATTGGGGGGGGGTTCTTCTTCCCCACTCCTGCCTACCTACCTCCTGACTCTGCTCTTGTGCTTTCTTTCCCTTCTTCATCCTAACTACTAGCTACTCAGGAGTTTTGTCCCTCAGTTGTACTAACTTCATGTGACTTCTTATGGTTTCAATCGCCGTGCCCTCATTGGCATACTCCCCTATGAGTAGTTCCTTCAGCTCTTTCCAAGTCAATTGGTGGGTCCCTTACCAAGTGATCTCCTATCAAATCCTGAATTTGTATCCACCGCCGTGTTAAATGCCACATATACTGTTTCCCTATCGAGCAGTTCATATATGATGCTAGCCAATCTTTCAGTTCAATTTGAATTGATCATAAGTAGGCCAAGATCAAATCATTGTAGGTATCCTTGTATTGGACTGGTCCACGCAGGGTGAAGATGCACAGAAAAACAAAAAAAAAAATAACACTCAAATAAATTGGAAAAAAATAAATACTGTTTTTATATCAGTCCTTTTACAATAATTGGTTATATCAAGATTTTGCATGCAAATAATTATCAGCCCAACAGATGTCTAAATCGGACATGACATTGTTGTTGACTTGGTAATGTGATCAATCTTGGGTTGTTTTGCTGATTTGGAAAAGTTCAGCACAAGGCTGAAGTCAAAGGTGCTTTTTAGCAGATAATCACATGGGGGGGGGTCTTGTGTCTGGAACGAACTCTTTCTTGTCTCGTCTCAGGCATTCATATTTATTGACATTCGCCCAAACCAGCAAGGGGCACAGTGCAGTGGGAGAATTTGGTATTTCCTCTTGCTGTCATCATTTTGGAGAATTACCTTCTTCCATGGATGATGATTTCAGGCATCACTCCACCTCATAACTTCTACTTTCTCTTATTATCATCTCCCACTAACCCTCCTCAGTAAGCATGGGTAGCTTCTCCACATTCCTTTGTATCTCATCTGCACCTATCATCTTTGCCACTCTCCAATTATGGCTTGTTGACTGCCCTGGGGCAAAGACAAAAGAAAGATTAATTCTATGTTTGTTATTTATGCAGAAACAAAAGCTTTCCACACATGTGTTTTCATTCTCCAAAACTGACACACAATCAATCCTAAGTGCAAAAAAAAAAATCTTTCTTCATCATCTCACGTTTTTCTATTGTCCAAGACTGGCACCCAATTTTAGCTGCCTGTCTACACCTATTGGGGTTAATCGGGGGGTCACTCTGCAAGAGAATTTTTATTATCCGAATTATGGGTTTAAATTCTATTTGATCTTCTCTCTCTTTATGATAACCAGTATGTTTAACTGGGTTTCATCAACCAATGTCAACAGGTCTTTCCCTATGATCTGTCATAGTTGACTGTCATTCTCTCTGCCTGCCATCTGATTCCTGGTCCTTTTGAGAATAAAAATTTTCCATCTATCCCACTGGGTTTATTCATTAATCCTTCTTGTTTATAAGGGGTTTGTCAGTATATGATTCAGACTATTTATTAATCCTTGTTTATTCCTTACCAGTACAAATAGTGTTACACATAGTGTCAAGTCACTAGATCCAACCAAAACTTTTATCCACTGGGCCATGTGCCCTTGAGGGAAATCTTCCCTGGTAGATGAAATGAAGGGTTCAGCTCGAAATGCCAATCACCTGAAGGAGGTTGGACCATACAACAGTTCAAACATTGTGAACAAGACAATAAAGATAAGGTCAACAGTCTGAACTATGTAAATAATGTAAATTATTACACCTTATTTCAGAAATATAGAAAGATAATGAAGGTCCAAGTTTGCCAAATTTCTACCTAAAAGATTAATATTTTTTTTATTGCTTCCCATTTTGGTGATGAATTGTATATTTGAAAGTTTAAACATAAAAACAACTTTACTGTAATAAAAACTAACAAAAACAGATTTGTTAATAAGGAACAGATGTAAACCAGAAATAAATTAGAACTGCCATTTTATTCAAAGTTAGCCTGAAAATAATTAATTAATTCAAAATAAACATGAAAGAAAAGAATGCATTATGAAAAATAGTGTACTTAACTCTCAAAGTGGCTTTGTGTTAGTTTGTAAAAATATTAGAAAAAAATTGACAATGATAAAATATATCTACAAAGTAGGATAAAAAATTACCATGAAGTGAATTTTATTCAAAGAATGATATATGAGTGTGGGCTGAAAAGTTCATAGGCTGACTATGAAGGAGTGATGCTAGGACTGTGAAATCTTGTATGAATTCATTTCAACTATTCCTGTTAATAATAGCATTATTTCTCTTCAGGTAAACTGATATCTGACTGTTCGAAGAAGACTTCAAATGCAACTGGTAGTGAATTCTCTTGAAAATGGACAAAATTTGTCAATCTGGTGTTATCAAATACCTGCAGAAAAAGTGTTTCACCTCCAAGGACATTCATACTGACATGCTTGCTACATTTGGGGATGATGCACCAGCTTTATCAACAGTGCAAAAGTGGGCATTTAATTTAGGCAGAAGGAAGAATCGTCAAAATGTCCAAAGGTCTGGACATACTGAAACTGCAACCACTCAGGGAAACACCATGGTGATGGATGAAGGCAATTGACTATAAATCAAATAGCCAATGCTATTTGTATATCCCATAAGAAAGGTGGGAATATTCTCCAAAATGAACTTGGCATGAGGAAGGTTTCTTCTTGGTGGGTGCTATGTCTTCTGGCAGATGATCAAAAGCACACCAGATTGATCACATTACCAGAAAATCTGACATTGTTTGAAGCAAATCCAGCCGGTTTCCTTGAATGTTTCCTTGGATGTGTTGTGTTCATCACTTTGAGCCAGAGACAGAGATAATCCATGCAGTGAAACCTACCCCTTTTCACCTGCTTCAAAGAAGGTAAAAGTCATTTCATCTGCAGGGAAGGTGATGGACTCAGTTTTCTAAGGTGCAAAAGGCATTGTGTTTATTGACTATCTTCAAAATGGCCACAACATCAATAAAGAGTTGTGGTGTGTAATGCAACAATTCAACTGATGATGGCAGGTAGGCACAAAGAAAACCGGTGTCGCATGTCCAACCTTCTCACGAGCCGAAAAGCCCTCTGATCTGAAACAGCAAAAACGAGCCTGCTTTATACAGCCGCTGGACCCGACCACGATTTGCATGCGAATGACGAGACAACGAGATTTGCGTTAACAACCGAGACCGCCCGGCATAAAACGTGGGCGCCGCCATTTTGGTTTTCTTTTTACAGTTGGAAGGACCAGAGTTTGCATACTGCGCCCAGATTCGAACGCGTTTCCGAGGTAAGCCATTTTCACAATTTTCCCCACACTCCCCTGATCTCATGATCACAAACAGGGCAGGGAGGTGGCGATCGTTGCCGTCGAGTCCCCCTCCGAGAGGGGATAAACATGCTTCATCCTCGTGCGTGTTCTCGTCTGTGGTTTGAGTGTCGGTAAACACTGTGTCCGCCGGAGGCTGCTGTTATCAGAATCACTGCCCTGCAGGTCTAACTCAAGGCAGATTGAACGCTCACTACTCCCAGACTCAGAATCGCTTTCATCGCCGGTAGCGGTAGTGATTGCATCACCGGTCCTAAAGTCTTTAATGTGACGAGGCACCCCATCAACTCTCACAGATTGCGGGCTGATCACCTCCGTAACACGTCCAGTGCCGATTTTGTCGTGACACTTGCCGCGTGGGTTTTTGACCCAAACAAGTCTCCTTTTTCAATCTCCTCCAGTCACTTCTAGTTCAGGCAGCGGGTTGGCTTCGATGCCTTTCACACGGACATGATATTTGTGCAGTGCATCAGCCGGCGCCATGGATGGTGAAACGTTATCTTTCGGGCGACATTATACCAGTAAACCGCGCCTCCGATACTGTACAGCCCTTCCTAGCTGCGATGGTCTTGATGGTTCTGTGGTTCCGCTCCACGATGCCGTTTCCACTTGGCGAGTAGGCACATCGAAACCGCAGATGCACGCCCCAAGTGTCCGCAAATTCTTTAAAATCTTTACTGGTGAACGAGTATCGTTATCCGTCAGTATTTCCACGGGTGGGCCTCGCTTCCAGGAAAACATTCTCCAACAGTCGAATGACAGTGCTCGCGTCTTGTCTGCGCAGCGGCCGCCATACCGCAAACCTGGAGGGACCGCAGTCAATGAGTGTTAAAAAATTCTCACCATTGTAGTGAGTTATGTCCATTGCCAGTCTGCTCCAGTTGCTCTTCACGCTCAGTTCTCCTCTTTCCCAGTGAACAGGTGCTGGATCGATCGACTGACAGGTTGTGCAGGCCTTCACAACGGATTTAACGACTTCTCTGGACACCTGCGAGTCGACTAACCTGGCGAAGTACAGAGTTCGTTTCACGCCCGGATGTCCGCATTGACGATGCGTATTGGCAACCTGGTCCTCATCCAGTCATCTCCCTGCCACTGCACAGCTCTCGAGTGCCGGTTCTCTCTCTTGAGCAGTTCTAGCCACCTGTGCGGTACTCTGGTGAGGCGATCCTCACGGTTCTGACAGGACTGCACGAGTGTCACCGCCCACGGTCAATCCATATTCTTCCACCAGCGATCGCAAAAATGCCCAGCCGTCGCCTGACCAGCATCTCACCAGCCGCCCTTGTGTTCACCCGTGCCTTCCCGGTCAAGGTGTCTGAAATCCACCGTGCACACACGCCGAATCAGTAAAAGTGCGTAACGTTGTCGCCTCCCACTGGAGAGCTAGATTCACTCCTTTAAGCGCCGCATTGAGTTCAGCCAAATTAATATGCCTGGCATCATTAGTCGGACGCAGCCAGCACGCATCTTCGATGACATTTCCGTTTACTTCCAATGCCACTCCTGTCGCCACGGAACTCGCATCCACCCAGACTGTGATCTCGTCACCACTCATGCATCAGTCTCCTCCGGCGGGATCCAGTTCCCAATGACTCTACTTAACATCTCTGCTAGTATGCGACAGAGAGGGATCTTTGATGTTATCATCCCATCCATTGGTTGCTGCGGTTGCCAGGCGCTTGACTAATGCAACTGCCACCCTGAGCCATCCACACACTGGGAAGTGTCCAACAAGTTTCCCACACAATGAAAATACGCTGCCGGGTCAACACATCAGGGGCTTCCGAATTTGACTTCCTCGTTTCCATTGGAGGGTGCCATTTTCTTCCCAGACCTGCAAGCCAAGAACTCTTGCTCCATCTCTCAGTCGCACCGGATCCTTGCACACCAAACCGTAATCCGAAAAGTGTTGTCTTACACGCGATGCAGAGGCCAAACTTTCATTAATGAAGATATCATCAACGTATGCTGATGTGGCACTTTCAATTGTGTGGTCTTGCGATGCGATGGCGTCTATAACGGATTTCATGATGAGTGGGAAACTTCCCCACAAGAGTACTATGCCAACTTGCTGAGGCAATTACAAAAGGCTATCAAGACCAAATGCCAAGGAAATCTGACAAAAGGTGTCTTGTTTCATTAGGACAGTGTTCCAGCATATCCTTGGTTTCAATGGCTGCTATGTATGACTGTGACTTTGTACTGGTTGATGACCCTCCCTATTCTCTTGATTTGACTATCATTTGTTCCTCAGGATGAAGAAATACTTTGCTGGGAACCAATATCGCAGTGATGATGTCATCATATTTGGTATTCATGACTTTTTTTGACCAATACAATGTACAGTCTCCTATGAACAGTCAGATTTCAGTTTACCTGGAAATAAACATTGCAGTTATTAATAAGAAGAGATGAAATTAATGCATGCAAGTTTTCACTGCTCTAGCATTGCTCTTTCATAGGCAGCCCCCACCCTTGTACATGCATCAGAATAATCTGTTTTCATCTTGAAAGTAAAATTTGGCAAACATTTTTCTACCAATTTTTGATAGTAAAGTTTAAAAGACTTTAATGTTTAAGTAATCAAGTTTTAATTTTTCATTATTAGATCAGATTTAATTGTTATCTTAACACATTCTTTCCTATTTCACCTGATTTATTACAAAAGAAAAACATCAATGTTGCAGATGGAGTCTATTTAGCAGATTTCATGATCCTACTACTAAACATTTTTAAACACTCATGACTGTAAATAAAATCATTATGATAATGAAAACAATAGAAGACAAGAATATATTATTTCTTTGAACTTGTTAGCTTCAAAACAGGTTGAAGGTCTGTAGAGATGGTTTGTGTTGAAAGTGTTGTCATTTGCCATTTGTATATGTTCTTTTAATTAATTATTCAAATTCTTTTAAAATCTTTTGAATAATTTTTATTTGGATTTAGTTTTGTAAGTCATCAATTATGAAATGTTTTGGAAAAAAAACATGTTTATCATTGATGAAATAGTTGCAGGTGAAAGAAACAAAAAATACATTTTCATTCTTCTTTGTATGGACAGACTCCAGTGCACAAATGATCACTTACTAAATGTCCTCATTTGGAAAGTCTGCTCAGTGATTTATTTTGTGTGTCAACTGTGAGGTTTAAGTGATATTGGCTCATGTAAACACTTTATAATAAAAGGAAACTAAAACTATAATAAAAATTGATAACTGTCTCAATATGGTAAACTTGATATCTGATCCACTGAGTGCGGTAACTGCATCAACTATCAGCCTTATCCATTGTCAGGCATATCAAACTGACACTAAAGCAAGTGCAAGTATCAAATAATCAATCAGTCACTTTTAAAGAAAATTGTTAAAGTTATTGATTTCTTTAACTTTCACATTATCAAATTTTTTATCAAGTTAAGAAAGCAAATAATAAATGTACAAATAATGTTTTATTATTTTAATGCACACTGTGTGAATTTGTCAAGCTAAAGTAACTTTAGATGTATTATTCATATTGGTTGAAGGTAAAAGTCTCTATACTATCATAATTCAACTGTCTTTTTTTTTCCTTTGATTGAGCTTTCTTTTACAGACATTGAGTCTCTCATTTGCTTTCTTTGTACATTAAATCTAAAAGTAAAAAAAGAAAAGTAAATGAATCCAAGGAAAAGAACTGAATGCCTGTGTTTATTAATGAATGACATTTTTTTCTTTTTTGGATAATGCTTCACTGCAGAAAATAAAGAATAAAGATTCACATAAAGAATAACTTGGTACAAAAAGTAGTTTTGTATTTTCCATTGGCAAAAGGATCAGTGTTTAAGATTTGGTAAAATCAAAGCTAAATTCTGATTTCTGATTTGGAAGATTGATGCAAAATATGTAAATAATTTTTTCATAGCATATTTCACTGTCAACACCTCCTCCCAAACTGCCTTCAACCATATATTTCAATTTTTGAAACTTTCCTAAAATATCGCTATGAAGTGAAGCAACTCATGGTCTTTTTAATTGTTCATGCCTTATCTATACTTCTTGTCTTTTAAGCAAGTTTCTATAACTTGTGATATTATAGAGTGGTTAGTTATAATGGAATGTTAAAATTCAAAAACTAGACAATCCATTCTTCCCTATAATATAACAAGTTCCTACACCTATTTATTAATTATCAAATGAATTTTTACAAATTCTTCCCTCCAACAAAACTCAGGATGCTAACATCTTCAGATGTCGAAAATTTGTTCACTAAAATTCCAATATAGAAAAACTTTTATTTGTGTCCACAACACAAATACCATTTTCATGATCACCTTAGTAATATTTATACTCAGACTGAGGGTATTACTATAGGCAGCTCTCTCAGCCCTTTACTTACTTTCAAACTTTAATATGCCCAACACATGTATATATATATATATATATATATATATATATATATATATATATATATATATATACACTTTTGGAGCTCTCCTAAAAATGAAATGTAAAGTTAAGCCACACCCTTATAAAAATATCTTCTTTCCCAATGTGAGTAAGTTAAGTATAGTAAATATTTAAAAATATACTCTCTCTCTCTCTCTCCCTCTCTCAGTTAAGTATGGAAGTCTTTGTTGGTCAAAATTGTTATGGCATATGAAGTGTGAGTTTCAAATATGAATTTCTCAGAATTTCTTTTTGCTTTTTGTTTTTCTTTCTGAAATAATTTTTTTTTTATATGCAAGTTTTACTAATGTTTCTTACTAATTAGATATCATTTCAGAAAAAATGGTTATAATGTAACATTATAATAATTTAATACAGAAAAATTATTTTAGCATATAAGTATTATGTAAAGGTCTACATTTTCCTTACTAATATCTTCATCTTTGTTGTATATATCACAAATATAGTTTTGACCAATATATTCTTCAGCCTTCTGAAGAAATGAAAAAAAAAGAAATCATAAGTAATAAGCAATTTATAAAGACAACTAAATATAAAAGACATCTGAAGAATTTCTTGGTAGAAACACTGTTATGGCATTAGCCCACCTTTTCTATCAGCAAACTATAAAGCTGTATAAAAGAAAAGAGCACAAACCTTCTCCCCCTTTTTTATCTCTCTTCACTCATAGAATGTTTTAGCAACAAGATGTGTCTTGATTGCACACTGGGTGGGGTGACTTCTGAATCCCAATTTAACCATGAGTTGTCTTATATACAACATACTACACTATCACCTTCAAAAATAATTTCATGTGGCCACAGTGATATCTTGTTGGGACTTTGAAAATATACCAAAATAATAATAAAAATACATTTTTAAATTCCCTCTGCAATGACCACTTCATCAAAGTCTAAATATACATGTCAATCTAGACTTTGTGTTGCCCTCCATGTGGACAATGTATTAAGCATGCCACATGATTCTTCTCAACCAATATGAACATGACAAAAAAAAATATTAAATTTTGGCTTTTGATTGGAGCCTATCTCCAGCCTATATAAGATTGGTCCAAAAGCCATACAAAGGACTCACAGCAAGCACACACAGGAGTACACACAAAAGAACTCATAGTAAGTATACACAGGAGTGCATATTATGAATACCAACAGAAAATACATACAAGAGCACACATGGAACATTCACTTACTCACACCAAAAGAAGCCCTCTCATTTGGGCACAGACAACAAACAGAGATAAACTACTTACCCAATTATATAGATCACAAAAAGTGAAATTCCTAAGTGAGTTACTTATATCCATAAATACACACACACACACATGCAAACACACACACACACACACACACACACACACACATATATATATATATATATATATATATATATATATATATATATTCCACCTACATATATTACACACACTCATACATTCATACAAGCACAGATATTTGATTTTCTCAAACTTTATTTCTCTAGACTCTTTATGAACTTTTTTAAAACTTTTTGATAACAGCTTCTCTCTCTCACTTAATTGTCACCATCATTGTTATTAAATTTTATCCAAATTTGCTTGATGATGTTGCTTTATCCTTCATTTGAGGATGTGAATGATAGTTTGCTTTTTCTTTCCCTTGCCTGTTGTCATCAACTTCCCTTTTCCCTGAAGAGATTGGTAGTAAACAACTTTAATCAACTGTCAAAACAAAGCCAACAACAATCATCAGCAATAAACCATGCAACAAATTATCATATAAATATATATCCCCATCAACAAACTTCAACAAATTTTTCAGCATCATTACAAAAGTGTAACCTAATGCTGTTACAATCTTACTTCATTTTATTATCTTGTTCTTATTTGGCTTATATTATTAATTTGAGAATCTGTCTGATAAACCATTTACTTTCTCATATTTTTTAAATGAAGTAAATAAATGTTGAATTCATTTTGAGATTGTTGAAATTTTCAATCAAATGTCATTACACTATAAGTGCACAAAAATGAAGATATCAATTCAGAAATGTGTGAAATAATAAATTGCTATGCAATTCCCAACACAAATTCTGTCAACATAATTTCTTGTATGGAAACAAATATCAACAACTGAATTTCTCCTTCAAGAAAATAAAATTAACTGTGAATTTTGATCAAGTGATGTTTGTAAGACAGGAAACATAAACTTTCCACCCAAACAGTGACCTGATCCTACTTTAGGCTTCTAAGTACTTCCCAGATATCTGATATCATTTAAGAGCAGTTTTTGTATCTTTAGCCCAATTAACTCAAAGCTCTTTTCATCCTGATTTTAGGACTATTAGCAACTTTTTGTCTACCAAGCACATTAAAAAAAGGCCTAATGCTTTCAAAATCATGAAATAATATTAGGTAAAATTCAATATCAATAAAACAATTCAATGATATTTTGTTTGTTATCAGAAAAAGTAATTTTTCTCTCTAAAATATATCAAAATATTCTTTTGCTCTAAAATAGAGCAAAATATTCCTTCACTCAAAAAAATAGCAAAATATTCCTTCCCTCAAAAACATAGCAAAATATTCCTTTCCTCAAAAACATAGCAAAATATTCCTTCCTTCAAAAACATAGCAAAATAATCCTTCTCACTAAAATAGAGTAAAATATTTCCTCTCTTTAGCATATATCAAAATACTCATTCACTCTAAAATATAGCAAAATCTTCTTTCGCTCTAAATTATAGAAAAATATTCCTTCTCTCTGAAATATAAAAATATTACTTCTCTTGAAAATATAGAAAAATAATTCAACTTTAAATATGGCAAAATCATTCTCCTCCCTAAAATATAGTAAAATATTTCAAATTTCTAATATTCCTTCTCCCTGAAATATAGCAAAATATTACTTCTTTCTAAAATCTAGCAATATATTTCTTCTCTCTAAATTATAGCAAAACATTCCATCTCTCTAAAACAGAAAAATATTTCATCTCTAAATACAGCAATATATTTTTTCTCTCTAAAATATAGCAAAATATTTATTCTCTCTAAAATATAACAAAATATTCCTACTCTCTAAAATACAGCAAAATATTCCTTCTCTTTAAAATATAGCAAAATATTTCTTCTCTCTAAATATATAGCAAAATAATTCTTCTCTCTAAAATACAACAAAATATTTCCTCCCGCTAAAATATAGCAAAATATTTCTTCTATATAAAAAATAGCAAATTATTTCTTCTCTCAAATATATAGCAAATTAATTCTTCCATCTGAAATATGGCAAAATGTATCGTCTCTCTAAAATATATTAAAATATTTCTTCTTTCCAAAATATAGCAAAATATTTCTTCTGTCTAAATTTTAGCAAAAATATTTCTTCTCCCTAAAATATAGCAACATATTCCTTCTCTCAAAAGTATAGCAAAATATTTCTTCTTTCCAAAATATTACAAAATATTTCTTCTTAGTAAAATATAGCAAAATATTTTTTCTCTCAAAAATATAGAAAAATATTTCCTGTCTCTAAAAAAACAGCCAAATATTTTCTCTTTCTAAAATATACCAAAATATTTCCTATATCTAAAATACAGCAAAATATTTCTTCTATATAAAATATAGCAAAATATTTTTTCTGCTATAATATAGCAAAATATTCCTTCACATATGGCAAAATATTTCTTCTCTCTAATATATAATAAAATATTCCTTCTCTTCAAAATACAGCAAAATATTTCTTCTCTCTAAAATATAGCAAAATGTTTTTATTATATATAATATAGCAGAATATTTCATCTTTATAGCAAAATATTTCTTCTTTCTAAAATATAGCAAATTCTTCCATCTATAATATATCAAAATGCCTCTTCTATATGAATGTTTCTTTGCCCTAAAATGTAGCAAAATATTTCTTATCTCTAAAATATAGCAAAATATTTCTTCTCTCTACAAACTAGAAAACTATTACTTCTTAAAATATTGCAAAATATTAAATTAATATAAAATGTTGCAAAATATTTCTTCGCTCTAAAATATAGCAAATAATACCTTCACTCTAGAATATAGCAAAACATTTGCTCTCTCTAAAATATAGCAAAATATTTCTTTTCTCTAAAATATCACAAAATATTTCTTCTCTCTAAAATATAAAAAATAAATAAAATAAATAAAAATATTTCTATCTACAATATAGCAAATATTTCTTCTCTCTGAAATATAGCAAAATATTTTTCCACTAAAATACATCAATATATTCCTTCTCTCTAAAACATTGCAAAATATTTCTTCTCTCTCAAATATAGTAAAATATTTCTCCATTCTAAAATAAACAACTTCTCCTCACTAAAATATAGCAAACTATTTCTTCTCTCTAAAATATATTAGGGCCTTGGATAAGTTCTTGCTGTTTTCCAACAGATGACTTTCCTAGAACTGCATGTGTGTAGTTTCAGATGGTAACATATCTATAAGGAAGTACTATAAGCAGGCTTGAAATTCAGTGTATGCCAATTTTCCAAACTGTAAACAACTTTGTTTTTCACAGCATTAAACATGTCAGATTTCATGCCAAAGAAAATGTATTTGCATGGAATTTTACTGCACTACTTTATTCAAAAGAAATCTGCAGCTGAAGCACACAGAATTCTTGTTGAGACTTATGGCAACCACACTCTATTAGAAACAACATGCAGAGATTGGTTTTGATGCTTCAAAAATAATGATTTTGATGTTGAAGATAAAGAATGCTCTGGCACACCTAAAATGTTTGAAGACAAAGAATTGGAGGCATTACTTCACAAAGACTCATGTCAGATGCAAGCTGAACTTGCAGAATCATTAGGAGTTGATCATACAATAGTTTCAAAATGTTTGAAAGCATTAGGAATAATTCAAAAGGAATGTCATTGGGTGCCAAGAAACATTGAACAGCGTCTTGTCATGTGTGAACAGCTGCTTCAACAGCAGAAATGAAAAGGTTTTTTGAATCATATAATGACCAGCGATGAAAAGTGGATACACTACAATAACTCTAAGATCATGGGGTAAGCCTAGCCATGTATCAACATCAGTGGCAAATCCAAATATCCATGGTTCAAAGCTTCTCTGCATTTGGTGGGATCAGCTGGGTGTAGTTTATTATGAGCTGCTCAAACCAACTGAAACCATCATGGGAGATCACTATCGACTAAAACTGAAGTGTTTGAGCTGAACATTGAAAAAAAATATCCACTATACAAGCAGAGACATGACAAAGTAATTATGCAATATGACAACACAAGGCCACATATTGCAAAACCTACTTGGAAATGCTTAAATAGAAGACCTACCCCACCTGCCATATTTACCAGACATTACCCCATTTGATTATCACTTGTTCTGATAGGTAGCACATGGCCCAGCTGAGCAGCACTTTCATTCTTATGAAAATGCCAAAAAATGGGTTAACATGGTTAGCCTCAAAAGATGTGTCATTTTTCTGATGTGGAATTCAAATTCGACCAGAAAGATGGGAAAAAGTAGTGGCTAACAATGGACAATACTTTTAGTGACAGGTTTTTGTAAATAAAACATTACTTTTCATGAAAATTCAGCAAGAATTTATTCAAGGTCCTCATAGCAAAGTATTTCTTTTCTGTAAAATATAGTGAAATATTTCTTTCAAAAATATTGCAAATTTATTTCTAAATTATAGCAAAATATTTATTCTCTCTAAAATATAGCAAAATATTGCTTCTCTTTAAAATATAGCAAAATATTTCTTCTCTGTAATGTACAGCAAAATATTTCTTCTCTCTAAAATGTAACAAAATGTTATCTGAGATTACAAGTTTTCTGAACCCCAATCTCAAACATCTTCCAGCTAACAAAATTATAGTCATCAGAAAATTGTTTTCATTTTGTTAATCATTTTAATTTTTTAAAATTATTTATTTTCCACATTTTGTTATCCAATGATGTTTGTAATTTAAAGCATTCAGAATCTATAATACTGGTTGGTTCAGAAAATAAATTCATTTTAAGTCGCTATAAAACTGAGATTAAGGCAGGTGTACTTTCTAAAAATAGAGCTTTGCTGACTAATTTTTATCTGTTATTACACATCCTAATGTCTCATGTGACCTCTTTACTGACCACTTGAACTTTGACCTTCAGATTTCTTTCTCTATATCTTTCATCTACTTCTGAGCAACCTAAAACAAAGCAATTGTCTTGATGCTTTTGAAAAGTTAAGTGTATAAACTTGACTGGGATTATTAGTTTAAAGCTGAACAACCAGCTCACAATATTTATTCTCTTTCTTAAGCAAATGAATGACAAAGTGGAAAAATTTCTGTATAAGGATTTTATCTTCTAGAAGGACTTAACTGAACCAAAGTTATGTTTTTGTTGATTGAATTATATATATATATATATATATATATATATATATATATATATATTTGTCGAAAAGGTAGTAGGAGATATGAAAAACATATTAAGTATCTCACATTGTGATAATAGATCAACCAAGAAAGGTGAAATGTTGAAAGGACCTGGACAAAATTTACCATGGATGATCTAGTGATTAAAGCCCTTTCTCTCTATTTACACCTTAGTAAATTGCTTTCTCTCTTAATTAAAGCTGCATTTTTAAATCAAAATTATTGATAGACTAATACAGTGAGCAACTAATGCATTGAGAGTGTTGTTTTGTTTGGCATGAACTGATGAAAAGAGAATGAGAATGAAAAGACTAAAGGAGCTCCTTTTATCTTAGTGGCATTTAGACTTCTAAAGAAGTCTAAACAAGAAACAAAGGATAAATCTTTACTCCTGTTCAAAAGACCAGAAGGTACTGATAGCACACCCCACAAACTGGTGAAAACCATAACAAAATGTTTAACACCTCACCTTGTAACAATCCCCTTTCCCGTCACATTATAAATTCAGACTACTTGCTTCAAAAATAAGGGGAATAAATATGATAAACTTATGGCTAGTTTAGATGTTAAAAACCTTTATACCTGTTAACAAAGGCTTATATATTTTAAAAAGCATCTAACGCAAAAATAAACCTCTCCCTACCCATAATTAAATTCACAAACATGTGCTAACTCATCACAAACCAAAGCTATTATTATTTTAATATTGATGAGGAAGGGAAAATGTCAAATTTCTTATCCTGAGTATTATAAAAGGTATGAATGAAAAAAACACAAGACTCTTTACTCCATTATAATTACAAAATGTTCATTTTCTGTCTATATTTCTGAGATGAGGTATTATGTACATTATTCAGACTACTGTCCTCATCTTTGTCGCCATATTTATTACAATGTTTCGGCCGTTGTATGCTCCGACCTTCTTCAGGTGGTTGGAATGTTGAATTTAACCCTTTATTTCACTCACTGAGGTAGACTGTTCTAGTTCCACATGCCATGTTTAATGGATATCAGTTATCTCCTGTTAATTTCCCTCTGAAAGTTATTGAACTCACACTATTTGGGTCTTGTCACTGGATCTAACCAACACCTTTATCCACTGTGCCATGTGTCCTTGAGAACATCTGTGTATGAATTTCTGGGTATTATAAACTTAATGTCTTCAGCAACCATTTTTACTAGTGTTCATATTGCAATTTTTTTTGTTGTTATCATTTCATGTTTTTATCAGAGCTCATATTGCAATTTTTGTTGTTATTATCACTTTTCTATGGCACTCCTTATTACTGGTTCCCATATTGTAGTCATTTCTATGCTTGGTCGGCTCAGGAGATTTTAGTGGCCTAGCATATGTGCTGATTCCTTAAGTTTACGAATTTTCCAATGGTGTTCCTTGTCTATGATCTCAACATGATCCCACAGATGGCGGTGATCTCCCTTCTCTCTCCATATGTGGTCAGCCACAACCATCAGGCGAGTTCCATACTTGGACATCATTGCCAGAGTCGAAGAGGTGGCCTTGAACATGAACTGAGATGGAAGGTGAGACAGACCTTGAAGAAGGCCAAGCCGCCCAGGTCTAACATAACAAAACTGGAGAAGCTGGCGATCGGATCCCTACAGAGGAATGAAAACATCATCATACTACCAGCTGACAAAGGCAATGCAACTGTAGTGATGGACAAATTAGATTATACAAGAAAGCTGGAAGGCCTCATTAGCAATGGTAGTTACAGCAAAGTAAAAAAGGATCCTACAATGAAAACAGAATGCAAACTGTCAGAGATACTAATCAAGAACAAGGATCACTTCACACTTAAGATGTATAGGCGGTTATTGCAGCATTACAATAAGCTACCTCACATATACAGTCTCCCTAAGATTCACAAAGACAGTATTCAGCTCAGGCCGATTGTTAGTTGTCAAGGCTCTGTGTGCCACCTCTGAGTCGATTCCTTGTATATATAATTGACCCATTGATCGGAAAGTCTCCTTCATATGTTTGAAACTCCACCCACTTTGTGGAAATAATCAAAGATGCTCCCATCCTATCAAACCAGATGGTGAGCTTGGACGTGGTGAGTTTGTTCACCAAGGTACCCACGGAGGAGGCACTCTCAGTAGTCACAGACAGATTGGCCTCTGACTCATCCGTAGAAGAATGGACCAGTATTCCAATAGATAATTTGATGGAGATGTTGACGTTCTGTACATAAACAACACACTTTGGAATGGGATCACACATATATGGCAATGGCGAATATATACATGGAATACTTTGAGGAAATAGCATTAGAATCTATATCTCTAAAGCCAACTATATGGTTAAGGTACGTAGATGATACCTTCATACTCTGGCCACACCAGGAAGATGTTCAGGTTCTACTGGACCATGTGAACTCAATAAGACCTTCGATACAGTTCACAATAGAGAAAGAGAGTAATAACACACTCTCATTCCTGGATGTTCTAATATCTCGAACAGAGCATGAGTTCAAGACATCTGTATACCGTAAACAGACATTCACCGGACAGTACCTCAATTTCAACTCCGACCATCCATACAGTGTAAAGAAAGGGATCGCCCACTGCTTACAACACCAAGCAAAAGTCATAAGTGGCGACCCAGAGACAGATAAAGAATTGGTCAGTATAAGTAGTACCCTACAATGTAATAACTACCCGGGTACATGGCAGCAGCCCCCAAAAATTGTGATAGGCAGGTACAAGAGGAGGACAACAACACTCAGAAAACAGTCTACCTGCCTTATGTGAAGGGGTTATCAAAGAAAATACAAAGGATCTGCGGTCCATATAACATCAGGACAACCTTCAAAAGCTTGACAACACTTCACAGATATCTCTTCTGAATAAGACCCCCCCCATAGGGGAGAACATAACTAAAGACTGTGTGTACACTATTCTGTGCAGCTGCGGAAAGAAATATAAAGGGGAGACATGCCGCGTCATTAAGGTAAGGCTTGAAGAACACCAGAAAACTGTAACATGAGGGGAAGTGGAAAAATCAGGCATGGCTGACCACATATGGAGAGAGAAGGGAGATCACTGCTCTCTGTGGGATCATGTTGAGATCATAGACAATGAACACCATTGGAAAATTCATAAACTTAAGGAATCAGCACATATGCTAGGCCACTAAAATCTCCTGAGCCGACCAAGCATAGAAATGACTACAATATGGGAACCAGTAATAAGGAGTGCCATAGAAAAGTGATAATAACAACAAAAGTTACAATATGAGCTCTGGTAAAAACATGAAATGATAACAGCAAAAAAAATTGCAATATGAACACTGGTAAAAATGGTTGCTGAAGACATTAGGTTTATAATACCCAGAAATTCATACACGAGGACATCTGGCACAGTGGATACAGGCATTGGTTAGATCCAGTGACAGGACACAAAGAGTGTGAGTTCAATACCCGGTTAAGGAAATTTCAGAGGGAAATTAACAGGAGATAACTGATAACTGACGTCTAACAAGCAGTGAGCAAAATAATGGGTTAACTCCGACATTCCAACCACCTGAAGAACGGCTGAAACGTTGTAATAAATATGGTGACAAAGATGAGGACAATAGTCCAAATAATGTAAATAATGTAAAATGTTCATTTACTTTGATTCATTCGGCTGTCAAAAGGAGTTGAGAAGGATTGGCAATTCACAGGCAGTGGTGGCTTTTAGTTTTCCTTTTTTTTCTGATCCCACAACAAGCTGATATCTTCCTTGTGAATGATGAAATAATAATAATAATGATGATGATGATGATCATCATCATCATTCTTCTTCTTCTTCGTTCAGCTCCTATAACCAGCCAGCATCCACCTTGTGAATGCCAAAATCCTTCTTACCATCCCCATTATTTAAAAAATCACGAAATGTATCTCTTTAAACCTCATCTGTTTACAAACTTTATTTTTAGTAGATTTCATATCATAATAAAACTTGAGTCTCTATATTTACAATTTTAAAAAACAAATTTTATACATTTTTTATAAACTAGTAGGTTTCATTTTGGCAGTGTTTTTACACATTAAATTTTATTCAAGTGATTTTTATTAACCATCTGGCTTCATTATAGTATTTTTTTTTAAAAGAAAACTGAAATTGCATGGATAATTATCCAAAGCTATTAAACCATTCCACATTAAAAATGTTGAAAATTTAAGGATTAATCATTGTAAAAATAAACTAAAGAGATGGCTTTATTGTTCATTATTTCAAATGCATTTTTCTATGATTTGTCAATCAAAAAATTATGAGAAATCCCAACAAATTACTCTTTGACAATGACACGTGTTATTTGACATGATTTTTGGGTAGGATTTTAATTTTTTTGTTATTTTTAAACCAGTTCTTCAGTCAGTTCAATTATAAATCTTACTTTTCAAGGAGAAAAGTAGCTCAAATAAGTGCCAGATAAAATTCTGATAAATGTTCATTAGTTTTCAATGAATAGAAAATATTAATATCTTACTGGAATTTGCTGTTTTGTTCCTGTGTGTTTTGAAAATAGTTTTATTTGTCATCCCGTGTTTGAAGTTTTGAAATCTGCTACACAAGAGTTGTTTTCCTATTTACTATCTTTTAAGGTTCCAATAAAAGAAAAGCTTGGTGTTTTTTGAGCTGATGCATCTTGGAAAATTTCAAAACTATGTTTTTCTTTTCCATGTCATCAATCTACTACTCTGAAAGTTTATACCTCAGGATTATCAGTGAAAACGATTAAATCATTTTTTTGTCAGAGAAAGGAAAGTTAATGATCATTATGATCTAGAAATAAGCATACAATTGCAAAACAAAATAGTTGTGTTGAAAAAATTATACTTATCTATTTCTGTAATTCTTATTAAAATACAGTTACATGGTTCTGACTTCAAATGAAGCTTCTCCAGCCATATCAACTCAACACATTAAATGTAAAGTTCAAGCACTTAATATTTCCACTTAATATTTTCTTTGTTTAAGATACTATTTTCTTCAAGAATAAAACTAATGACTAAATTCTTATAGTACCCTTAAATCTCAATGTGTGCCTTTGCCCTTTGATGCTATTGTGATTTTGAAGTTTTCAAAAATGAAGAAAAGCTCTGGGAAACATTTTCTGTTCTAGAGAAAAGAACAGAAAAGAAATCAAGATGCTTGAAACAATATGGCAATCCAAACAAAGACTTCAGAACATAATTTAAAAATCTAATTAAACAGTTAAAATGTATTCTATAGATTTTTCGATCATTTAAAACATTTCAGACAATGTATTCTACTTTTTAGACATGATATAGTTTTATAACTGCGTTTTTTATGCAAATGTCTTCAGTTTTGGTTTTAATACAATGTTTTAGCTGATATATTTTTAGCCTTCCAAAGATAAATGTTGATATTAGAATTTTCTTTCTTTTTTCATCTTAACTAGAATGTTAATGTTTAGCAGGACCACAGCACTGTTTCTTGTGAATTAGTGTAAAAGTTTAAAAGAGTGACGTTTACTCCTATAGATTTGGACAAATTTTCTCATTTATAAAGCAATAAAAATATATAGAATATAATAAAATTACTTCATCTCAAAATTTAATACAACATTCATGACAAAATGGCCTAAGTAGAAGTTGAACAAAAAAATTTCAATTGTTTCAAGATTGAGAATAGAATATAGTTGCATATTGCAAAACAATGAACATGAATGAAGAAAGCATTTAAACTAGTGAATTGTTTGTGTGTGTGTAGTTTGGTGTAGGAGAATGTCCCAGAGAAAATGAAGTGAAAGGTGCGCATGTGTGTGTGCACATGTGTGTGTGCACATGTTCCCCAGTAGGTAAACTACATCTTAATGTCCCTGAGGGAAAAAGGAAAAAGGAGATGACAGAGAATTTTACTGCCTATTTATAGACTTAGCGAATGTCCCTTAGCGGTGTATTTTTTAGTAAAGTAAGTGGGGTAACTCCACAATAATATTTACTTGTCATCTTATAAGCATAAATTTATTTCTTTTTTTACTTCAAGATATTACTTTGTCTTTTATTCTTAAATTACAGAATTAACAAAGAATTTCTATGCATTCTAATCTGACTAAAAATTATTTGCTATATTGCATATATACATGGCCTATATTTTAAAATGAAAAAATAAATGACTGAAGACAGATGAGAGGAGGATTTTATTTCATAGATATACAAGAGGCTTACCTTAACCGTTGCAATCATAAATTTTCATCTGTTTATTTTCAATATATGAACAGAAGTATTTTGTATTGTTAGTATGAATTCTGTATTTGTTCCATTATTATATATACATCATTCTGAAACAAATTTTCTCTTGCCATACAGCTTTATCAGAAACTGAAAAATAAATATATATGACTGGTAAAAAAAAGTTCTTAGTCATGGGAATCTGTGATACACTGGTCAATTGTGTCTTATGATGCCTTTTATATTTGTCACTCTACTGCTTGATGGGAAAAACAAAAATAAATGAAAAGAAATAAAAAGAGTTTTGGTGATGTCAAAATTATTGTACAGAGAATTCTAATGGAATTTTAGTTTGAGACACAGGAACTTTACAAATGAGGTTAATTTGAAGAAGGAAAAGGAAGGAAAAATAGAAAAAGGCAAAGAGCTTTTGTAAATAAAGAAAAAGAAAAGAGCAGTCTATCAATAATGTTAATTGAAAGATGGCTGACAAAAGAGGATGAAGTCATTATGATTAACCCTTTACCCCTGACTAGTACAACTGCTGAGTTTACTTCTGCAGCTGTAGGGTCCTGTCAAGGAGTTAAAAAGATTGGAGTTGATGAGTATCTGTTGGAGATCCACAGATAAGTGATATCAGTGTAACATTCCAGAAATAAAAGCTTTCAGAAGTAAATGAAGAAGGAAAAAAAAAAATTAGGACTAAAAAGAAAGATTAAAGAAAAAGGAAAATAAAAATAGAAATATAAAAACTGCAAAAATAAGGGGGAGAAAATGAACGTTAGAAAAAAGAAAAAGACAGGAAGAGCAAAACAAGAAAAAAAGGAAGACAAAAAATGAAAGTGAAACAGGAAACTGATAAAATAAGGAAATAAAAAAGATATAAACCAAAGAAGAAGAAGAAAAAGAAAAACTTGAAAGTCTTTAGGAATTTACATCCTTGAGAATTATATTGGTAAGCAAATCCCTTAAAGGGAAGAAAATGAATATGCTGAGATTATTAGGCAGCCTTGCAACACTATGAACATAAGCTGTGGAAGAGTGAATTTCATTCAAAGAAAAACATTGTAAGTTTATTCAGAAAGAATTATGCATTTGCTTAACTTGAAGTGTGAATTTCTAAATGAACATCATTCACACTTATGGCTTTCTTGATAATGTTGTTGAAAAATGACAAGACTTATCAACAAATTGATACAAGATATTCTCATCATTGGACTAAGAATCACTAAACACCTGAGAAATTTTCTGTTTTGGAAACAGATTTTAAATCTGAAGGAAAATATTCCATGATTCATTTATGATTTGAAACAAAACGAAAATTGTTTAAACCACAAAATGTCAAATTTGATTTTATGTTTGTGTGTATTGCTGCCTGTAGGTCTAATTTATCAAAATGTTTTATATATCCAAACATGCACAATATACAAGCATACATACATACATGCATATATATATATATATATATATAATAGAGAGAGAGAGAGAGAGAGAGAGAGAGAGAGAGAGAGAGATCCAAACAATCCTACACACAAACCACCTATCTGTCACTGGGTAGCATGCCACTGTCAGAATGCCGGCATGTTTTTCTCAGAAATGTTATCACTTGCAGACTGCTAGTGACCACCAGTGGACTGACTGCCAGTGGCTACCACCAGAGGAGAGCTGGTATTGTCATCAGCAGCTCGCCAGCAGACCACTAGCATCTTGCATGTAGGGAAATTTTATTAAATTTAACAAATAAAGTTTGTTTGTTTAAGCTTTTACTATATTTTCCAATTTTCAAATAAAATATTATTTCTAATAACACAGCGCTTTATAAAAATAATGTTGCTTATGAATTCTCATGTTTCTTTGGGGGATTGCTTCTCTAATATTAACAATCAAAAAACAATATTAAATTCTTAGACTGGCCACATCTTCACCACACTGTCTCATAGGTTGATTCAGTGCAATTTGTGCACATGACAATCATTACATCACATTACGACCAATCAAAATACAACTGTCAACATAAGACAAATATTAATGGATAATACTAAAATACTATACAGCACCCAAAGCAAGGAAAAATTAAAAACCCTAGAAGCTATTATCATCTCTATCTATAAAAGGCAGGATGTGTGTGTGTGTGTGTAACGAATGCACAGCCGCAATTTTTGATGGATTTGCACCAAAATTTACATGCAGGGAAGGCCAAGACTGACTTTGCATTTCCCAACTCCCATCAATAGTGGAAATAATCAATTTTTTCATGCTTCTACGGCAGTTTTCATGTAGTTTGCGGCAATTTTCTACTGGCCAGAGTGAGAGTCAATAGCTGGCTGCCACAAATAGGCAGGAAGATTCTATTGGCCAGCGTGTGAGCCAACAGCTGACTGACATGAATGTTAACTAGCATGCTAGCATGCAAAAAAAAAATCGATAGCTGCATTCGTCACAAGTGGGAAAAATTTAAATCTGCATGGCACTTTACTCCATTTGGCTCATTCGCTTGCTTAAACTCAATGTTGATTCTGCAGAACTGGGTTGGGTGTGAAAAAGTATTTGTTGTTAACATTCTTTTTTTCATTCGGTTTTTCCAGTTACGAGTCCTTTTTAAAGCTGATCGTTTGTGTTCATTTTGTTTCGTTCTTTTTTGTAACAGATTTAATGTTTAGTATAGAGCTTAGAAAAAATTTGCAGTGTGAGATAGGCAAGAAGTAAGGCATGTAGCAACATCAGCATGGTAAAGGGCACTCCTTTAAAGGCAAGGAAGGGCAAAAATATTTTAAGTCAAGTGATAGCAATTGCTGTACGAGTCTACAATTTTTTAATCAAGCACGGGCAACGCCGGGCCATGCTGCTAGTATAAAATAAAAACACATTAAATATCTTTCACCACAGGAAACGATATCTTGAAGTGTGTATAAAACATTTGATATGCATAATAATAATAATAATAATAATAATAATAATATTTGAGACATTCTTTTTGATGTAGTCTAGCTCCCTTTAATCTTTAAACATGACATCACTTTGGACTGTTTGAAATTTTCAACTCTCTATAAAATACCAGGATGTAGACAACATAATATTATCAACCACACTGACAGCACATGGTTCTTGATAATGACTGAGATGGTCTAAAGTACTTGAACAAAACCAACAGAACAGACATGAAATTTAGATAGTTTATCCACAATTTTGATCCTGATAAACAGCATCTTATTATCTTGCGCTACAATCCTGGGTGGGATATATGGAGAACTAGGGCTGCCCAGATGTCTAGTTCCCCCTCTCAGCCTTGCTAGCAGAGTCCAAAGGAGAGGATAAACCAATACAGTTTGGTACCAGCATGGCTGCAGGAGTTGCCGGAAGGTAGCACAAAGTGCCGTCCATCCACCTTAGGGGCTCCACTCCGGGTTTGAATTCAGAGTTGTCCTTCTCCTAGACCAGTTGCCATCCAAGGCTATAGAACTCAGTCTGTCCTGCTATTTACCCATAGCTGGAGGGAGAAGAAGAGGATTCACACCTTTCCCAAGGGTATTAGCATGTAATTGAATGTAATGGATTTGACTGGAATTCGAACTCGGCTTTCCTATTCCTCAATCCAAGCCGCTATCCATTACTCCACCGTGCCTCCTCTGCTTAAATATACATTAGTCATATATATAGATATAGACAGTGTGGACAATATTAAATATACATTAGTCATATATATAGATATAGACAGTGTGGACATAGAAGTCAACAATTATTAATTACCTTTCCAGAATAAGTTAAACTCCTAAACAAAAGACAAGAGCTTATTTCCAAATACAGACACAAAAATAATTTCTACTACATTACCTACAACCAGGTTATTATCAAAAAGACTAAATAAAATAATAAAATCCCATAACTTAAATTCAATAATCTTTATCCTAAATACCAAAACTTAGGACTAAAGAAAGTCTATGAAAAAAAAATATAGAAAAGAAGTAAATGAAATAGATAAATGTATAAAATAATGAATAAATGAATAAGCAATCTTGAGGTTATGACAAGAAGTAACCCTAAGCATTAACCCTAAACAAAAACTTGAGAAAGACCCATTTCCGCCTCCCCAACTTACCTCAATCTCATGGTGTCCTGTATATACAGACTACTAAAGGAGTAGTGGATGTTGGTCTCATGATCACGTTGAGGCATAAAGCTAGCAGTCACCATACAGTGTTGACTCCTAATTCCTACGTTCACATGTCTCTATCTATAAACACTGTTGTTAAGGTTTTGTTTACCAATAATAAATCTATTTCTTGATTTGTTTTATCATTGTGTTGAGTGGTGATATTTAACTAAACTATTATTGAGTAAATGACAAGCTAACCAGTTTGATAAGGTAGTGATTGTTTACCTTAAGTAAGAGTAGTAAATATGTACACCCTATTAGTTTGTTGAAGTTTTGGTATTTTTTATTGTATCTTTGGTGTCTATCATGTCAGACACTATAGTAGGTGATGGTTTTTTTTGTCGACAGGTGTTATGTATTTATGCATATCTGTAGACCTTATCAAACCACAAAAATTATTTGATAATGGTTTATGAAAGATGAAAATGCTCAAACATTAAGCAATTTGTGTTCAAATACTCTTCAGAAACTAAGCAGAAAATCAGTAAAATCTTAAATTAATCTTTTATATGGCAGCAGCTGTTGGAAAATTTTCTCACAGATGAAGAAGGAACTAGAAGCAAGATAAATGACATTCTATTGACAAATACTGAGAATGCTAAGGACAGAACATGTGAGAAATGAGGAAGTTTTAAGGAGAATAGAAACTACAATGAAGCTGCTGCTAATAATTAGAAAGACAGTTGAAATTTTGGAGACACATAACGAGGAAGAAGAAAGGCTTAGAGAAATTAATATTCACAAGATAAGAGAAACAATGTAGAAACTGAGTAACATACTTAATTTTGTGTAAATGAACAGCATAATGAAAATGACAAAAAGGAATGGTAAAGAGTCAACAGTGACTTAGAGCTACAAGAATATGTGGAGAGCAACCACTCACATCTTAAAAGAACAAGGTACATAAAAGAAGAAGCCCTATTAAAAATGTCATAAGTGAAACTACCTTAATCATAATGTCCATAAAATGTATGCAAATAAAGATTAAAATATAAATGTCAGCTGTACTTTTTGTTCATCCATCTTACATTTTCAGACTTTGTTAGATAAAATCTTTATATTGTCTTCTTTATACAAAATTTGAATGAAGAAAACACTTTTGAAATATAAATATGTTTACTAATTTTTAATTATAATATATAATATGTGTGTATGAGGAGAGAGAGAGAGAGAGAGAGAGAGAGAAATAAAGAAATGCAAACACAACAAAAACACTTGTAAAAATGTAAATCCTAAACTTTATTTGTTTTGTCGAGTCCAAAATTTTATTTGTGAAGCAATTTTTGTAATTTGAACATACTGACTGGCAAATTCACTTGAAAGTCTTGCATTTTCTCATGTGACAAAAAAAACTACAACAAAAAAGGAAAATCAAGAAAAAAACAAATAGAAGAGAAAAAATACTTCCAAAAACCAAATTATTTATTTTATTACTTAATTTATTTCAGAATTCATTCAATATGTGTCAATAATATTAAGTTGTTGTTAATAGAAAAGTCAATGTATACAGAGGTGGTGTGAGGTAATGTAACAGTTATTAATAAACAGTATTGCCAGTAAATGAATAAATCCTTACTATTTTTTAACAGAAAATTAAATTTCTTCTCAACCAAACAGACCAGGATTTCATTATTTCTAATGGAATAATATACAATGAAAAGGTATCTTATCAGCTGTTATTTATGCAACAGTGAAACTCTATAATGAAAAAAATGAATATGTTACTCTCCAAAAATGAGTACACCTCTGCAAAAAGTTTATTTCATTCCATATATTTTAAACCATTAATATTTTTCTAATAGGTGATTTAAACATGAACAGAGTATGCAGTGTGAATGACAGTTCTGTTGATTGGTTGATGAAGGCTCAAGATATTTGGCTTCAGATGTTTCCACAATAACAAATATAATCAAATATACTCTAAACAAGACTGGCTTACATGGTTAATAACCACATAAAAAACACTAATAAAATAGAGATACAAAGACTCTCTCTTAAAGTTTCTGCAAGGCAATAAATATAAAAATTCACAGTTTTAGAACAATATCCTATGATCAGATGAAATAAAAAAACAACTTATTTCGTTCTGGTGGTATCCAACAAAAATTTGGCATTGCCATGGCAATGTGTATAAGGAAAGGTATTCATTTTCAACAGTTCAACATGGTGATTAAAACATTGTAGCCTTGAGTTGTCTGAACACTGGTACTGATGAGCTACATTTTATCAAAAGAATCAAGAATGCTGAGGTTACATTGATGATATATTGAAAGAAAGCATGTTACCTTGGGAAGAAAAGCTGTATTTCAGCAGGACAATGATCCAAAACACTCCACTAAAAACAAGTTTCTGCAGAAACAAAAGGCAAGACTAAAAATAGTAATAGAAAATAAAGGCGGTCACACCATATATTGATTTGAAATAAATTTATTTTAGGGGGACACTTATTTTTGGATGACAACATGTAGTTTTCAAACTGTAGTGTTTAATCATAAATAATACCAGTTAATATCTTTTTGCATAGTGTTTAACTAGAAAAAATAAAAACCTGCTATGTTTATTTTAGAATAAGATCAACATTCCATAAAAAAAGATTAGTCTATAAACCCTCAGAATAGGAACAGTAGTGGTTCCTTTTCTTTTAAGTCTATTTCTTTTGTTTTATGTTTTGTTGTTTTATTCTTTGTGACCTTGAGTTTTTGACAAAATGGTATTTTGTACAGGTCAGATTGTTTGTCCACTCCTCAAAAGACAATCTGACAGCCTCTTGTTACATGAGAGCATTGTTTGGACCAAGAGAGACTAAAATCCTTTAGTGTGAGAGGCTGGGTTTTGAAACGAAAAAGAAATGAAAACCTCTTATGAGAGTCTACATGATATTTTGACCAATAAAAGCCTCTTGCAAATTTTACCACTGAAGCGTGAACTGTTTACTTTGCAAGAGAACAGAATATAAGCATCTTGATTGATGTGTGCGCAAATCTAATATTTATACAGTTGAGATGTTTTTATATCAAAAAAAGAAAATTGGGGCAAAAAGTTGGAGTTTATTCTCCCATAAATAAAATTCAAGTAACAAGTTGAGTCAGGTGATTTGATGCTTCTATAATTTTTATTTTGTCTATTTTACAAGTATGTGAATGTACTTAAAATGTTGGGTGTTACAAGTTTAAGATAGAGATCTGTCTGCATGAGAGCCATTTTAAAATAGATTTTTAAAAAATGCAATATATTTGCCATTTGCTTCTTCTTGATTTTATAATTCAGGATGACCACTTATATGATGCAAGTTACATTTTCAAATTGATTCAGCCTGACTTGATGATGGATTGATATGACTGATATCAACAAAAGTTTGAGTTCACATCATCACTTTCACAAAAACAAAGACAAAAAGATTCAATCATTTTATAGCTGTTATAGATTTTATAAACATTCAACAGAGAGTAATGGATATGTGCTTATATAGTTTAAATGATGTAATTTTGAGTAGACTCTGGCTTCATCATCAATTTGTTTTTAAAAATCTAATTCTATAATTATTGAAAAGGCTCAACACTTTTTCTTATCATTTATTAACGTTTTAGGCATTCTGTCTCTTTTCAATGCCAGTTTATTTCTTTAATATTCTTGTTAATTATAACCAACAAAAAATACAAAAAATGAAAGTCCCTTTGAAATTATAAGGAAGTCTTTATAAGATATTACATTTATTTTTGTAAGCAATCAATATTTGATCATTAATTAAAAAAGTCTATGATTATTTCTTAAATAAATTGACTAACAAGAAATTGTTTTGTTATTAGGCAAACAAAAGTAAGTAAATCTAAAAGACATTAATAAAAACATCTATCAAATTTTTCAAAGTGGAAAATGTTCTGAAAAACATCATTGTAGATAATCAATATTCAATTATCGAACAACTTTTGTTGTAGATGATTTTGCTAATATTTCGATATTTAATCATGTCCTGGAAGAAAAGATTTTGATGAGAGTAAAATCTAAACCAAATCTAAAAATATTTTCTGTCTGAATTTTTGAGATGAGGAGTTATAGTTATTTACTCTATTTTCATTCAAACAATTTTCCTCATCTTTGTTGTTGTTGTTATCATAATGTTTAAACCATTGTGCTCTATGACCTTCATCAGTTGTATATCGATCTGGGTAACCTACAGAGAATTCGGAACTGAACGTTTTATTTAATCTACAGGAGTAGACTGCTCTCATTCCATTGTTCATATCTATGGATATCTCATCTAGTTCTTATTTTTAGTACTGCTCAGTTATTGTTTTCCCATTTCCACCTGCCCAATCCAGGGATTGAACTGGCAATTACTATATCACAAAATTCACAAACCAACACTTTAATCTACTTGCCTCATAAGACAAGTCTCTGTTGAGAAATTAGAGCCTTAAACCTAACCTGCCTGCCGATTAATGCTGCCATTTGTCTTTCTTTCTTTATTTATTTAATGGCTCCCTTATTGTATTTATTTTTTATGTCTTTTTTATTCCTATTTCTTTATTGCTTGATCTCTTTCTTCACACTGCATGGTTGGTGACAATTAAAGTTGAGCTATTGTCCTGTGAAGGTTGGCTCATGATATATGAATGTTTTGAAAAATAATTTTAAAAACTATAAATTATTATTTAAAAATTTATTATTTTTCAAAAATGTTGCTAAAAATATTTTATACGTATAATTCCTGTACCTACTGCACAACCTTTAAGTATAAGAAGGATTAATAAATATGAAAGAAATGTTTGAGTGGCTGAAGCAGTAACTTTATTCTTGGTGCTGCGATAGTGATTATCTTAAAGTCAATTTGTTTTGAGGAAATTTAGAAAATATTTTATGCACTGTTGGAATATAATGAAAATATAAATAAACAAGTAATTTCAATGCCTTGCTTTGTAATGTATTAATTATGAATGTATTCCTCATTAAGTACTCCATGTAGCCTTGTGCCAGATTTAGAGTTGTCCAGCAAATATTTTGCCATACATTTGCACTCATTTTATAAATGTTCAAAGTCTTTAGTTTCAATCTGCCAAGAACTTCAACTCAAGTTTTAGAAAAAGGCATCAGCCATTGTTTTGAACAAAAACAAACAAATTAACTTTTGATGTACTTGACGCAAAACCTAAGGAAGAAGAAAGTAGATTTGAAAGTTTTCCTCTTCAAAAGACCTGATAAGAAATGATGCTCATTAACAATTATGACACATGCAGCACTGTTCAAGGAAGTTATTAGAAATATTGACTTACAGAAAAAAGTCATTTGCTTGTCTGCCACAAATTGAATTCAAGATTGGGCAACTTTCTAAACATGAAATTGTATCATCAAACTGTGAACCATATTTTTTTTCTTCAGAGCAATGAATTTCTTTTCAAAAGAAATATGAAAAACATAAAAAGTACATGAACTTCTGTCATGGCAATCTTGTTTATACACACACACACACACACACATATATGATAAAAATATACTTTGAAGATATGCTATATTCATGAGGAAAAAGTACTCAATATCAAGGATGAAATATGTGTAAATATAAAAGTAGACACTGAGGTCAATCCCAAGTGTCAACAATCTGTTTCCTTCTTGAATGCAATCTTCAGGATGGCTTGATTGTGTGTGTTTGTAGGATGTATAATAGTATCCAAAACAAAAGTGAAGATGATGAGACAATGTGGAAAATTTATTAATGTTATGTTTCACTGAGAGCATCTGCTCTCCTTGACTCAATCAAGTTAAAATGAAAGAAAGACAAAATTGTATGTGAGGAAAAATAACGTGGGATCTCTGAGGATATCCTCAGAGATCTCAAGGTGTTTTTCCTCACATACATTTTCACATAAATTTTACTGTACTCTGTTTATTTATTAAACAGTATATTTATTATTTTCATCCATTGACCTGAATGCCTGAGAAATCCTATTAAAGAAAAATTTATGCTCTCTGGGAGGATTTTTCTCTAATAGGATTTCTTGAATATTCAGGCTGGTAGATGAAAATAAATACTGTTTAATAAATAAATGAAGTGTCTACTCAAATATTGGTATCCAATAAAAAATAATGTTTAAGTAATAATATATATATATATATATATATATATATATATATATATAGTATGTTGATATATAATCCAAGTGGATCCTAGTAATATTAATTATTAAAACTGATCCACAGAGAGCTTGATGTATTTATTATAATGGAGCATATCTATTCAAAAATTATAAAATGAATCAACACCATCACTTGATAAGACACCAGAAGTGTTGAAACAAAATGGCTATTTTTGTAATGATTTTATAACATATTTATGTTATAATTTTCGAATAAATAATTATATTTGCTCTACTCTGTATTGAGTACTCTTTTAAGAATAGTATTTGTTGATTATTGGAATTTATTCTGTATACACCAATTCTATACTTGGGTATATATATATATATATATATATATATATATATATAAAACATTCTTTTCCATAATTTTGCCAATTTTTTCACACCCAAGATGAAATTGGGGAGTAATAATTAGGGAACTACAGACTTAAAAAACATTTGTTATTTGTATAATTTCAGATTTTATTTGTTTTAGATCAGATCCAATTTATATAAGAATAAAACAATTCCATAATGAAACAAATTGATAATAGTGATGCTGTTGAAATCAAACTTAGCAATAAAAAAAAATGGAAGTATGGCTAATTACATTTAATACTTTGAATGTTGCTGACAAGAATATGAATTCTGATCAACCTTTTCCCAGATATTTTTTGAAGATCATTCAGTTAATCATTTCATTTATTCAGAGTTGTCTTTTAAAGTGAGATGAACCAAGGTTTCTTTGAGTTTGACATTTTAATAATACCTATAGTATTGTAGAATTATGGAGTAAACTTTGCATGAGCAATGTCATTTGAAGGTGAACATTAGAAAAAAGAGAAAGTGGATCTGGAAAAATAAATCTAACATTTCTGTGAATCAAATTTCCAACAAAATTTCTCCATTTTTTTTCTTAGCAAAGTAAAAGGTTCAAGTTTCTGCGAAAAGTAAAACCAACTGGAAAGTAACCTTGTAATAAGTATGTGTGTCCACAGAGTTACACTTGTACACATATCTACACATCAGCCCACACATGTACATGCAGGTGCAAAACTATTCACTTATACATTTGCATATACACAAGCATATTGATATGTCATTAAAATATACTTATATATAGATACAAGTTGCTTAATTTTACAAAATTTATATAGTCAGTATCTAATTTTCATTTTGAAATCACTGAGATCATTTTTCTTTCTAAGGAAAAACATCTGAAAACCAAATATTATTTTTAAAAAGTGCTGTAGCTTGGTAAAAATGTCTAAAAAATCTTACTCAGATTAAATCTAAAAAATTTGTGTTTGAAAATAATTCATCCATTTAATATTGACCAAAAACTATGCCACATTGTATATCAATGTAACCTTAGTCTCCATCAAATTAGTGTCCCAGTGATTCACACAATTATTGCAGTGCCATTTCCAAAATATTCTGCAAAATTCTCTTTCAGGATGAACTTCAGTTGCCTTGTAAATCTTGTCCCTGATGTTTCAATGGTGATTTTAGTTTTGAGAAAAGCAAGAAATCTTAAGAAGAAAAATCCAGAACTGTAAGGTGTCGGTAGGAGCAGTGGGGGTTGATGAGATAGCTGACCTGTTGGAGGGTGATGTTTTGCCATAAAACATTAGCAGATATACAAGATGGTTGGATACTTTCCAGACAGTCCATGAAATCTCTAGATTGTCTTCTTTTTCTGAATTGTCAATCATCAATTTACTTTGATTGCAAAGTGTGTGTGTGTTTCATCTGTTCTACTTTTAGAAGCCTTTTGGAATGTGGATCACTTTTAAGAGATTCCTGTTTAAATGTGAAATTGTTACCAAAATTTTATCAATGCTTTTCTCATTGAATCACCCCAAAAGTCTTCACAATCATTCAAATATTTTCTACTGATAAAAGTCCAAATTGCAGAATTGCTGTGAATGTGTAATGGTCACACAATATGCTAGCATTTTGTTCAATTGTTGCACAAATTTTTCTCAAAATATTCAAAATGGTTGGATCATTTCCAGATAGACATTGTGGATATGGAAATAACATAGATTCTGTCCAAAAGTGGGCAGACAGATTGGACAAAGGTTTTCATATTGGAAATCTGTACAAAGGTATATGAAAAAGGTAAATATATAATTCACTTTTAATATCTTTGAGAATGTTAGCTTAGATGCTCATATATGGATAATTGAATGACAAAGTGAGTAAAGAGATGGTTGGTGGCACAGAAATGCAAAAAATGCCAAGTACAGTTTTACATTGAAAACATTAAACTGGCATTTGTTGTATTTCTCTTCTTCCACCTGTCCATAAACTCATTCTACACAGATAAAACTATTATTAGTGTGAAGAATTTCCTTGTTCAAATGAAACATGTCACTTAGGAGTTTTGTCAATCGCTTACACACTATTAATGATCTATAGGTTTTCTATCATATCTTCTATACATTCATATAGTGATTTTCTAAGCCTGGCTTAGATGTGGCATAAAGCCAAAAGTATGGGGCAGCCAGTGAGGATCGAACTCACTACTCAGTCATAATTGATTTAGCAAGACAAGCTTTTTAACCATTACACCACATCGAGGTGCCCCTTCTATACATTCATATACATGCATATATACATATATACACATACATACACACACATTATGGAAGTCAATCTGTGATTGAGAAAGATTACATACTCCAGGGCTCATAATTCCCAAATGAACATTTCAGAGATGATTTCCATGTTGTTGATGATGTCTTAAAAGGCTCATAAAACCCACAAGTAACCTATACAAGCTATTCCACATTGAGTAGTGACAAATCTTCCAACAGCAACATGAATTATTTGGATATTTAGTTTTTGCCTGCCAAGTGAGTCTACTGGCTGATCTACACACTTTGTTACAAATTCTGCACAGAAAGTCTTGCTGGGCATCATATGGGTAGATAGGTTGTTTCCGTGTCCAAGTTTATGGCTGAGGGGTGGCTTTCCCTAGAGAAGCATACACAGCCACATTCAGCACATGAGAGAGACTCTTTTGTGTTTCACTCAGGAAGAGAGTTGATATCTTACATATATCTGTTTCAGTTTGTTTCAGTTCATTTGTTCTCAAATTCTTCAATACCAACAGCAATCAGATTTTTCCGTGTCTTTCTGTTTAGTGCAGGATGTTCCCAGGTGTTATTATCTAAGATGACCTTTTTACGTGTGTCCTTAAGGTTTTCCTTGAAGCATGCAGCACCTGTTTCAGCATGTGACCAGCCTCTAAGTGAACAAGGTGACCAACCCAGTTGATATTTCAAGATCATTAACTCAATGCTACAACACTCAGGTATCTGGCACATGTGTTCAACATGAGATATTTACCATAACACACAAAAACATCACTGATGGAAATGCTCAAGATATTGAATATGCCTATGGTAGTTTGTTCAAGTCTAGCATCCATATAGCAATGTTGATAGTACACATGCTTGGTACACCTTTACTTTGGTTATTATTTTGATATCTGATTGGAACCAAATTCTAAATACCAGCTTACTCAATGCATTGCAGGCCTTGAAAAGTCTTCCCCATCATGTATTATATGTAGATAGTGTGCTACCAAGGCAGGCAAACATATCTAGGGAATCTAACTTTTTACACTTTATGTAGATCAATGATGAAATATACAGTCTACCTGGCACTAGTTGTAGCATAACAACACTCTTTTTAAAACTGTTTGTCCAAACTCACCACATATGGCAGAGAAGCAGTCAATCAGGAGCTGCAGTTCTGCCTCTGTGTATGTTACAAGATCACAGTCTTCAGTGTAAAAGAGATCCCAAATGAGTCATAGGTATTTTTGTCACTACTGTGAGCAAATGTCTTCAAAATTTTATTGTCAAAGAATATCTTGAATAGAATAGGTGCCAGATCATGTTGCTTAACACCAGACTCACAAGAAATGGGTTCTAATAGTTCACTGTTGACACAAACCTAAGCTTTCATGTTGCCCTGTAAAGATCTGATAAGCTGTGTGAACTTTTCAGGATACTCTAGTTTAAGAAGGATAATCTAAAATGTTGTCCTATACACAGTGACAAAAGCCTTGGTGAGATTGATGTATCACTGGTAGAGGTCAAGTTTCTGCTCTCTGAAGGTCTTTTGAACTTGTCAGGCCATAAAGATCATATCTGTTTACTTCAATTAGTCCTAAAGCCACATGTCGACATTGGCAGAATATTTGGTGCAATATAGTCCAACAATCACTTAAAAAATATGCCCGTAAAGATTTTGCCAACAACTGACTACAATGAGCTCCCACTTGTAGTTATCAAAAATGTATATGGAACATTTCTTATATAAAGAAACGAGAATGGCATTCATCCATTCTTGTGGTGTTCTGCTTCTCATCTATACATTATAGAGAAAAGTAGACAATAGCCCCAATATCATCTCCCCATTTTGCTGTAGCATTTCAGCAACAATCCCATTGCTTCCAGGGGATTTCCTGGTATTCATTAGTTTTATAACATTATTTCATTTTGAGTGTGTAGGTTATCAAGCTGATTGATTACAGGTGTCTATGGGAGCTGTTTAGCAACAGCAAGGCATACTATTTCATTTGGTTTCTGCAAAAGCACATTGCCAGCATTTGCATGTAAAATCAGATGATAGTTGGTCATAGAGAGCATGTAGTTGATGGCACAAAGCCTATGAGTCTCATTTGTCAGCTGATGTCTGAATCTTATGGACTTCTTCTTATAGGTTGGCAAAAGTACATTTGGCTTGGTAGTTCATAGTTTACAAGTCAGACCTTGATAGCAGTCATGAGCCTGTTTACTTTGGAAACTTGTTGCAGATGTCAATCTGTTGTGTTTTCTCAACTCTTGGAAAGACGGAAAAATATCTTAAGCAGATGACCACTTAACTTCTTCATGCGACATGCTTAGTGGTACCTTCTTTTTCTCTGCATCTTGGCTGTCTGTTTATATCCCTTAAGGAAGGGTTTCAAACTATTTGTGCAAAGCTTGGTTTTGGCTAGCATCAAAAGTCTCTTTGTTTTTTTGATTGGCCAATATTATTTTATTTTCCGGCATTCCTTTCTTTTTCATTTTTTTTATGGTGGAAGTCAAGGCTCTTATTTTAGTAGATTTCTAGTCCCAGTGACTGGACTCATATCCCAGCTAACTTCTGCTATTTTGCAGCCATGCTAAGTTTTTTCTTCTTCTTCCTCTTTTTTATTTGAGGGTTGCCTTTTCATTAGTTGAAAGAGAAGTATAGGAAGGGAGAGAGAGAGAGAGAGAGAGAGAGAGAGAGAGAGAGAGAGAGAGAGGTTTTAAAGGACAGCAAATGCCTTATTTTAATTTGAAGTCGTTTTTTTGTTTCTATATTTCGTACATTTTTTTATCTTGGCTCACCTCCAACTTATATTTGTCTTGCTGCCTGAAGCAAATATTGGTTATCATTAGGTTTAACTCATAGAAAAACTTTAATAAGTGTAGCCTATTTGCATTATATTTACCCATTCCATGATACACTATGCTATTCCAGAGTTCAGAATCACGGTATACACTGGCATTAAAATCTCCCAGAAGTACTAGTTTGCTATTTTTATCTACATTTCTCAGAATTGTCCTAAGATCACCATAGAAACTGATTATTATTTTCTGGGCACTGACAAGAGTTGGTGCATATACACTAAACACTGCCATGAATTGTTTCAGATTAAGTTGCGTATGTAGTGCTATTATATGGTCAAAGAAATTACAAGGAAGTTCTGAAAGACACTGCACTAGGTGTATTTTAACAGCAAAACCTACACCCACCTGATGGTGAAATTTGGATGACTGTCCTTTGTAAAACAGGATGTAGCCAAACTGGCTCATTGAGATGAGGAAATCAGGAAGTGAATGGCCTTTGTTATCAAATGTTGTGTTTGAGGCAAAAATTGTGGCAAAGTGCCTCACCTTAATTGACAAGGATGAGATGACCTTGGGCCACTTATCATAGTAGGCACTGATGCTTTACCTCTTTTCAGAACTTGGTTGGAGATCTTACAGAACTCCAGGGATCCAAGGTGTTTGCTTTCAGCCTTGGCCTGGATTGCTTGTGCATAGCTACACATTGCATTTTCTAGAACTCTCTTGCAGGTAGTTCTGAATGCAGCAAGTGTTCTACTACACTGTTATTTGTGATAGACATTGTAGATGAGCTATGGCTGCTGTGCATTCAGGGGTGAACCAGGGTTGGTTGTTTGGTTTTTGTTGGGATATAAAATTTGATTTCAGAAAGGGTCTATTCTGAGATGTGGGCAGCATTTTTGAAGGCCGTATGTTTGAAGAAGTCTGAGAGAGGAGCTTCTGGCATGTAAGATCTGAAGCTTCCCCAGTTGGCTTTCCTGTATTGAATAATTATTCATAGAATGGAACATCAAGGGATACTTTTGGTCTAGTGTCAACATTGACACTGACTGGCAAATGATCTGAAGTGGTGCATTTTGCATTTTTCAGGGGCAGGATGTGGTCAAAGAGGTTTGCCTGGTGCAATGAAATGTGTTGTTTTTTAATGTAATTAGATCTAAATTCTCCCAGAGAAGCAGAAGAAACTTCTGAGCCAACTTCAGATAAGGTACTCTAAAAATAATTGTTTTAATAAATTTTTCTAAGTTTTAGTTTATGATTTTTATATAAGAATGTTGCTTTGTGTGTGTGTGTGTGAGTGTGTGTATGCATGCATTAGTAAGTATACATGTGCACGTGTTTGAAACTGTGTTTGTGCTTCTCTATGTATATAATGTGTGTGTGTGTATATATATATATATATATATATATATATATATATGATAAAATATAGTTTTAAGGTATGGTATATTTATGGGTTAAAGTGAGGTGCTCAATATCAGGTATAGAGCATATGTAAATATAAATGTAGACATTGAAATCAACACTCAGAGCTGACAGTCTGCTGAATGTTGACTTCAATATCCACTTTTTTATATATATATATATATATATATATATATATATATATATATATATATATATATATATCCTTGGAAAAGGTATGAATTCATCTCTTCTCTCTGGGTAAATAGCAGAATAGATTGGGGTCCTATAGCCTTTTGGTGGTGAACAGCATAGGAGAATGACAACTCTGAATTCAAAAGCTGCAGAGGGACATTGTTGCAGACTGTGTGCAAGTTCTCTGTATTTGGCCCTTCTGAAAAGTGTGGTTGCTTCTGCACAAACCTTCACCACTATAATCAAATGATAGGTGCAGGTAATTTGGATGTTGGTTCTAAGAACTGAGCTGCTTGACCCTCATACCTTGAAAACAATGGAGGAGACCAGTATACCTTTGTATGTATGTGCCTCTGTGTATGTGCTTATGTGCAAGCATATATGTATATGCACCTCAACATATGAAATAAAACTGAAACCAATATAAATACAAGAACCAATGCAATTATTTTCCAATAAAAAATGATGCATTGCCTTGCTTATATCAGATCCTGTTACTGATGTTATTTTATTAACTGTCTGCATCAGTAAATAAGAAGATATATTCATATCCTAAAACCCTTGAAGGAAATTCAGTTATACATTTTTTTCAATTAAAAATCTGGATGTTCAAATTCCAAACAATTATAAAACAAAAATAAAAAAAAACCTGTGTATGCCTGTTAAAGAAATAATTTTTATTTACAAACATTTCACATAAATTCATAAGAGTCAAAAGACACTTTGATTTAAATGGTGCATGTTGCATTGTTTGTAATATTGTCTGTTATTGTGTAGAAAATAAATTTTGTCCGTGTTTGAATATGGTATCTACGTGGGTATGTAATTGTGTTGGAAATAGGGTATATTTCTTAGAGCTTCATGTATAAACTGCATTTTTGAGATACTTTTCAAATATAAAAGCGGAAAGAAAAATAAAAAAAAAACAAGCTTGCATTATATTTATCAAAATATTGACTAGTTAAGCATTTTTCTCTCATTCTTTACATGCTATAAAAAATCTAATTTATCTAAAATGCATTCTAAACAGAGCATTTTATTATGATTTCATCAATTCTGAAAATTATATTCATTAAGAAAGACTAGTTAAAGATAATTTTAATCAAAAACACTTTTTAAAACAACCATTATGACTGATTTTATTAACACAGTCCTATGTACCAACTATCAAATTAATCCTTGCCACATAGAATCTAAAACCACAAGTTAATTCATTGAACCTTAACCAATCAACTTTCTGAATTCTGAAAGTTCTATTATTATTCAGTTTTAAAGGTATTTGTTAATGGCTAAATATTAATATTATATTAAATGTTGAAAAATTGCACTTTAAGAAAATTGTTGTCCCAGTTTTATTTTATTCTAATTTTAAAAATCATGGCTGTGATGAATCTGAGATATTTTTTATTTCAAAGAAAATAAAACTAATTCCCTTTAATGCTGAATTACACTCACCTTTTATTTGAAATAAAATAAAAACCTAATGACAAACATAAGTACTGAATTGCAATATGGTATTGTCACCAGGAATTACTATTTCAATACTTAAAAAACCATACAATTTTCAGAAAACCGAATTATTTAGAGAAATATATACTTTGGAAAATTGGATATACTTGGAAAATTGCAATAAAATACAACACACTCTGAAATTATTTAAAATAAATCAAATGTTGGATCTGTTTTGTGGACTGGACATGATACTTGGAGCCCCTGTACAGAAGATGACTTTTTATTCTGGGTTTTGCTTTCTTAGCACTCACATCCGGCTGACATATTTAGTGAAATATATTTGTGAATCAGAAAGAGATCATGATTTAAATAATATATATATATATATATATATATATATATATATATATATATATATATATATTAATTAACAGAATAATGCTTCAGATACAACATACAGGCTTTTCAAAGTTGAAACTTAATGTCAAATTTGCAACTGATATTTTTGCAATCTATGAATAAGTCATAAATTGATTTTCTAACTCAAAAAATGAACTTTATTTAGAAGAAGTTATAATAATATACTAAGTGTATGGCAATTCTGTTTTGTTAGGGAGGCAAATGGTAGAATGAAAAACATGAAACTTCCTTATCTCACAAGTCAGGTGGTCCCTTTAGACTCTTTATTTAAAGGATTATTTTTCAGTAGACATTCATATTGTGCCTTTGGAATTTACAAATAAACTAAACTGAAATGTACTAATAATAAACTTGTGGTGTATTTATTGCATAATTGTATTTGTCAACTGAAATAAAATTATGAAATTCAGTTTCTTGTTGCATGTTGTTTTCAACTTTTTCCTTGTGTGTGAAAAACTAGACAATTATAGATTCCTCCCAATTTGCAACTTGAGTAATTAGAAATGTCAACTGACTGATGGACAGAAAAATAGTCTGTTCAGAAAATAAAATTTATTTAAAAAAGTTTTTTCTCTTTTTTTAAAAGCCAATAAAATTGTTGGCAGAACAAAAGCTCTTTTAATTGTCTTTTAATTGAGTCTTTTGATTATTCTCAGTTGTTGGGAACCCAAATCCAAAAGATCTGGACTTTAACTTTTATCTTTGGAGCAATTCATTCAAACCTTCATTTTTTTTTTCAATTTTAATGATTTTTCTTTTTTAATTTGTTATTGACTCTTGCTCTATGTGGTAGGTAACCACATTGTGCTTCCTTTGTTGGTGATTATCTCCCTTTACTAAAGAACTCTTATAGTCTAAACCACTATAAATAGTATCTATTTTTGCATTAAGCTATTCTAAGCTGAATAAAGATCCCTAAACTACATGTCTTTCCCATATCTTATCACAATTTATTTAGCTTAGAATTCAGTATGAAATGTCTTATGTGACTGCAGCGATTTGACATTGAAACTGATTTTGATGCCACTGGTAAATGTTGAAATACCTGGCAGGGGACATTTGAAAATTTTGTCCAGAGAAATATGCAGAAAACCTGAACCAACTGATAATCATGATGGAAGATTAAACACTCCTGTTTTTCCTTCAATGTAATATACTGTCCTAGTGAAGAGAATGCTGCAGTAGACACATTATAGAGTGTGTGTAGCTCAACATCAAACACTGATAATCTTTATACTCTACACAACAAACTATGCTATCTAAGCAATATGAAAATGACACAAATGATGTATGAAACAGAAACTTACCATATTCTATGGACAATGTAAAAAAATGATAAAATTCTGTCAAATCTGCACAGAACACAACTCAGGCCTAAGACTGGGATGCTAATAAAAATGTTATAAACATGCATATCGTAGCATGGGAGAACAAACAAAACTGCCAGTGAGGCGAAAGAAAAAGAAGATAAAGTTATAAATATAAAATTCTTTTGTATTTGCCGATACAGTGGATGTGAATGGAATGTCTTTGTGTGGGTAAGGTGTGGTGATTTTGAATGTGGGTAGAGTTGGTAAGGCCTGGAGTTGAAACATTAGTTTAGTGATAGAAGAGAAGACCTGGAATGGGTCAGTGAAGCTTGATCAAGTGGAAATACTGGATTCTGGTCAGATGAGATCTTAAATGAAAACAGCACTAACCAGCCTGTGAGGTGGTATGAAAAGATAACAAAATTGTTGATATGTGGTTTTTTAGTTGCTATTGGTAAAGGAAGTGATTTGGTGTGAGGGTGTTGTTTGAAAGGCCTGGAGTTGATGGATTTATTGGGTCAGTTGCCTGAGGTCCCGGTGGTGAATGTTGAGAGAAGCCTGGAGTGGATTAATGAAACCATGAATATGACTTTACTGATACAGAAGATCTGAGTGGAATGTCTGTATGTGAGCATGGTATGGGTGTTTGGGGGAGGGTATGTTTTGAGTAGACATGTATGCTGGGAGGGTTGATTGAAGTCACATTTGTGATATCAAGAGCCCTCTGATTGGAATGACATCTGGCCTTTAGGACACATTCTGTGTTGGTTGTTTATGAGGGGCTTTCTATTAAGCAAATCTGGTGGCTCCAAGACTCATCTTTTTTCTTTGGTGGCAATGTTTATGATTGGCATCCTTAATGTTGTATTTTAGATTTTTTTTTTTGTGGGGCTTTTTGTAGGCCAGATTTGATGCTTGGCGCCCCTGCATAGAACTTTTTTTTTATTTGGGATTTTGCTTTCTTAGTGCTCACATCTGGCTGAAATGTAGAGGGAATCAGAAATAGATAAGATGTTTTCATTAGGATCTTTTATTAGGGAGTGACCAAACTCACCATTTCTGTTGGAACTATTTTAGGGAGTGAACTAAACTGACCATCACTACTGAAATTTGTACAGGTACTGAAAGGTACTTGTTTATTTATCCAAAAGAAACAAAAATAACTGGTGGCAGCCACAGGGCCCACTACCATCCAAAACAAGGAATTGATACATGTTAATCATCACTGACAAATATTTGCAATTTCCATTTGCATTTCCTTGTCCAAGTATATCAGCAAACTCAGTACAGCCAGTACAGTGTTTATCCTCCTTATTTGCCATTTTTCAGGGTTCTGTTCAGACTGTGGGAGCAAAGAGTGGCCACAAGTCAAACAACCCTGTACCACCCCCAGGATGAAAAAATACAATGGTATAATATGGAAAACCATACTGTTGGCTATCATGAACCACAAATGCACAATCATCCACTGAGAGAATCTACTCCCCAAGTTTCTGCATATTATTAGAAATCTGCTATGTACAGCAATGAATGTTGTGTCTTTGTTGAAAGGGGAAGACACCTCTTGTGATGTTTCTCCTCTTTTCAATGAAGAAACTCAGCAGGGATATCACATCCTTCATGGCTATCAAAACCTAGAACAATTTTGTTAAGATACTTTGTCTGCTACAATAAACATGACCCATTGATGAATGATGTGGAGCTAATTGAAGCACATCCATATTATACCCTAGCTTGAAACCCAGATGGAAAGGAATCCAATGTTTCTTTCAGAGATCTAGCACCCATAGGAGATATAGCCACACCTAATATAGTTCATGAGGAGAGGTCTGCATCCCGTGTTTCTATGAGCACTTGTGAAGATCATTGCGCTATATGATTCATCTACAGACTTGGGAGTGCCTATCATCTTGGTAAAACCAACCTCAGAATGTTCAGAGTGATCCAGATTTATAACAACCCAGGATGAAGTAGGTGAATTGAGTATGTCTCCAGACATGGAAAACCTGAGGCTCAAGACTACCTAAAGTAATGCGTTATTAAGATACTCCAGTGACCTGCAGACCAACTATTCAAAACTTCCTAAGCAACACTGCTCTCCCATGTCTTATTAAAATTTTTTTCTTTTAATATTTCAATATAATCAATATTTTGTAGACTCTGCTGCACTGAAAAATGCTTGGCAAGATAGAAAACATATCGAGTTAAATTAATGATGTAAAGAGCCTCGTCAATCCAACACCATAAAATAGAACATTAGATATATGTAAATGTTAATTCTGCTGGTGAGGTATGCTGATCCACAACTTAAATTGGTCTTAATTTCAAAATTAATGTTCTTTTACCTTATTGTTAGGACATGATTCTGATACCAAACTTATTGCTATCTTAATTTTCCTACTTAAAAAGTAAAGTTATGTTGTGATAAAAAATAGTTTGGAAGTAGAAACAAATAACATATTTAAATGTTCAACTCCTTACTAGAAACACCTATATAAATGTAATCAAATACAAAATGTTTTAAAATCTTTTCATTATTCATAGACTAGAGAAAAATAAATTTCTTCAATTTGTACTAGACTGTAAAAGTAACTTTTCACATATTTAATTGTTTTCATTTGAAAGTATGTTTAACACTGTAGTGATATGTAAATTAGGTACTGTATAAAAGGTAGTATCACCATACCTAGGGGAAAGTTATCTTCTCTTGATGAGACTACATCTGTCAGTGAGAATACATATCATGATAATATGACATAGAGCCAATTGGTTACTTAACCATGATGGAGGATCCTGAATATGTGGAAACCTGGCTTAGATGTTTCACAGTGCTAGTGAGAATTAAAAAGTCAAAAGATACAAAAGCTAGTGGAGGAGAAAATAAAGTTACAGATTTGTTTTTGGCCTCTGTGGGGTGTGAAGCCATAAAAAGATCTCCATCCTAAAGTGTTGGAAGATTTAACATATGAAGAAATTGCTGCCATCATAATAGCAAATGCACGACTGTAAAAAAATTGATCATAGTAGAAAGAACTAAATTTCTCAAAAGTAGACAGAGACCGGATGAAACTATTATGCAATATGTACAGCAATTGAAAGAAGCATTGAGATATTGTGAGTTTGAAAGAATGAGTTATGAGCTAATTTTGACATGTGATACAAGCATAAAATTCTAGAACAGCTTCAAGCTCATAATATGAATCTGGAAACACGTGTGAAGTTCTTACAACAATTGCAATTGATTCAAAAATTTAATGCCTCCGAAGGCAGTATGGAGACTTATAGTGCTATTAAAAGCTTAATTGTATGTAGATATTGCAATAAGGGACTTGAAAAGAGCAAAAATGTCTGACCTTTGACCTTTGAGAAATGGTGTTTTAAGTGTGAAAAGAGTAATCATTTCCAGATAGTATGCACATGTGAAACAAGTGGAAAATATAGATCCTACAATTGAAAGTATGGAAGTATTTGAGGTGAAAGCACAGGATAAAAGTGGGGAAATGGTGAAGTTGAACAGAGTAATTTTACACATACAGGTGGATACTGGAAGTGATGTTACATAAATACTGAGGAAATTTTGGGGAAAGAATGGGTAGACTAAAGTTAAAGATCTAGTTGAAACAGTTCGATGGGTCAATCATCAAAATTTTAGGCTCCTTTGAAGGTACATTTGAAACAAAAATTAGATTTGAGATAATACTTATCATAGTGGTGAAAAACATCAAAAGCTACAACCTTTTAGGAATTGTTCTGTTAAGAATGGATACATCAAAGCTGTTAAATTCCATGAAATCGGTAGAACCAGATATTGGATTATTAAGGGCACAATGAGGCAAGTATTCAGCTTAAAGAAAGCAGTCAACCCATGTATTTTCAAGCCCCAAAAGTTCCTGTTCACATGCTACTCTTGGTGGTTGCTAAGCTGAATAAAATGGTGGAACAAGGAATATTAGAAAAACTCAGCCAGGGTGGTAGCAATTGGGCTTCAACCATTGTGGCGATATGCAAGCCTAATAGAGATTTAAGAATTTGTGGCAATTATAAGGTGGGTGTGGATCACCAGATCTGTTTGGATTCATTTCCATTGCCAAACATTGAAATAGCATGCCATTAGTTTGCTGGCATGAAATACTTTGCTAAAATTGACCTTAAGTCAGCATATAATCAGATAAAAATTGATAGCAAGTTTCAAGAAGTCACCACAATGAACACCTCTATTGGATTACTAAGATGGACTGTCTGCTGTTTGGAGTAAGAAAAGTCACATTTTTCAAAAAGCCATCATTTTACAGGGTATTAAAAATATAATTGTATATCAGGACAACATTGGCATTGGTGCGCACAGTAAAGAAGAGTTCAAAAGTAAAACAGAGCAAGTTTTAAGAAAATTAAATAGTGTGGGTATGACAATTAATTGTGATAAATGCAAGTTTAATTGTGAAAAATTTTTGTACCTAGGATATCAAATATCCAAAGATGGTATATCACCGGATGATAAACTCATTAATAAGATATCAGAGATAGCTACACCCAGAAATAATAAAAGAGAGTCCTTTTAAGGATTATCTAATTTCTATAACAGATATCTAGCGCAATATAGTGACCTTGTGGAGCCATTTAATGAAATAAGGAAGGAGAATACTGAGTTTCAATGGACAAAAAGCCAGGAGATCACTTCTGAGAAATTAAAAAAGGCACTCATAAACAAATGAGTTGTTAAAATCTTTGATCCAACAGAAAAATAGATATTAACTACAAATGCCAGTGACTGTGCTATAGCTTCAATATTGGGGCAGGAGTGTTACATAGGGATAAAAGTGTTGCTGTCGATATTTGAGTTTGAACATAGATTACCAGTGAGCAAACACAGGTGATCCCATTATTGAATTAAGTAGACCATGTGACCATAGAGGAAATGTATAAACGGGAGGTAGCATGTGTTTAATTGATCATTAATTCTATTCTATCTTCTATTACTATTCAGATCTCCATTTCTACTCTATCCTATATTACTATCAGTCAGTCAGTTATGTGCCATGCATGATACATGCTTAGGCGATCATGTATCTTTCAATACATGACTGATGAGTTAGATTTTTTTCCTGCAGTATGTTACCATTTCTTTCTGTGGTAAACCAGTTGCCATCTAAGGCTACAGAACCTGGTCTGTCCTGCTATTTACCCATAGCTGGGGGGAGAAGCTGCTATTCTCTACTCTATTCACTATACTATTTCTCTATTCAGATCACTATATGGGCTACTTGTTGAGTGAGTATTATCTAGCAAGTACTATTAGTGTGAGTGTTATTCGAAGGTGTCTGACACTAGTATTGTTCAACGGCATAAGTTGTATCTGCGATTACAAAGTCTCTACTACAACAAGAATTACAAAAGTGACAACGAGTATTCATTGGTATTACAAAAGTGGCAACGAGTGTTTGGTGACATCACAAAAAGGAGGATCACACTGTAGTGTACTACCATCAGTGGAGGCGAATTATTTGAATATTGAATAGGAGGCATTGGCAATTCTGTGGAGCACAGAAAGAGTTAGAAATTTTTTAGCTGGGAAGGAAATTTCTATTAAAATCTGATGATAAGCATTTGGTATTTATATTCAACTCCAGAAGAGAGTTGCCAAAGGTCACATCTGCCAGGATATTAAAATGGAGGATTAACCTTATGGCGTTCGAATTTGACATTGTATATATTAAAGGAAATGCTATTCTGAATGTGGATGCATTATATTGAATAAATTTTGAGAGTAAAAATGTTGAAGTAAGTGAAAATGGTGAGGATAAGATTTTGCACTGGTTAGAAATGGATGTATTACCCTTTAATTGGCTTAGGTTGCGTACTAGGCAGGATCCAGTGTTGAATAGAATTATAGATAGAATAAAGAGAAATACATGGAGTAATTGTTCTATGGCTGAGAGGCTGTATAAAGAGTCAAGACACAAATTAACAATAGAAAATGGAATTATATGTAGTGGAGATATTATATTACCACCACAGTCTCTGAGAAAAGAATTAATTAAAGCCATGCATAATGCATGGTGGTATATTGGTTACACAAATGATGTTAGAGTTGCAAGCATGGTGGCCAGGCTATTCAAGAGACATGGAAGAATATTTTACAAAATGCCCAAAGTGTGCAGAAATAAAAAAAATTTAGGCTAACTAAAATTAACTCTTGGCCAAAGTAAATTGAGCCATGGACACAAGAAACATATGAATCATGGCTACATTAAAGGTAAAGGACTATTTCTGATATTAGTAGACTCATATTCTGGTTGGCCTGAAGTTATTAAAGTTGCGGATAGAAAAGCCACTACTGTGAAGCAGATGTTGAGGATAGTATTTTTGAGAAAATGGAGTTCCAAAAATCTTGGTCTTAGACAATACACCTGAGTTTTGTGAATAAAGTTTATATACATGATTAAAATGTACTGGCTGCATTCCATACAAAACACAACTTTTCCACACAGAGCCAAATGAAATTACAGAGAGACTGGTTCAAATGGTAAAAATGGGATTAAAAGCATTCTCTCCAGTGGATTGTGATACAGGGAGTTATTTACCCAGACTGCTCTTAAGATATAGAGCTATTCTGCATGCAGGCAAAAGACAAAGCCTCTCCACATTGATGAGAAGACAAATAAGAGCTCCAATTAACATGTCATTTGCAATGAATGAAAGTATATGGTACAGAAAGGATAAGGATTCAAATCCAGAAAAGGCAAATTTTGTGGTGCTAAAGGGATTTAACACAGTTGTGTTAGCAAAGAATGGACTAGGCATCCTGGCTCACAAAGACCAATTTAGAATCACAAGAGAGCATGAAGTTATGGAAAAGGAGGAGGAATCGGAAGAACAGACAGCACAAGAAAGAGATATGAAAATGAAGAACAGTAGTGAGGAACAACCTGGGGATGAAAGTGACCAGAGGTGTCATGATGCTTCAAATGAGGAGAATGAGTTAAACCTGAGAGACAGATTATGTCTTCCAGGGTTGTTTATAGAAGTCAAAGGTTAACTAAAGGTATAAAGTCTCTTAAGTTCAGGGAGGTGTAGTTATATGTAAATTAGGTACCATATAAAAGGCAGTATCGCCATACCTACATAAGAGTTATGTTCTCTTGACTAGACTACATGTATCAGAGAGAATACCTATCATAACAAATACTATATTATTTAATGCCAAAAATGTCATATGAATATTAATTTCCAACATAGTTTTTTAAAAAAAATGACTAAGATATTCCAAACAGAGGAAAAAATAGTAAGTAAAAAGAGAAAAAATGATATGCAAAAGAATTGAATTTAAAGCTATCACTTATCTGATAAGAAATTGTCATTTTGACAACATGAATAAATAAATAGGGTCTAAAATAATTTATAGAAATTCCTTACATTTATCAAACATTTTTCACTTAGCCAAAAAGCTCTTTTGTCTGATTATTGCAATGATCTGTCTTTACTGCTTAATTAATTACATCAGGTCATTTTTAATGAAATGCTATTGATTTTTGTGTTCCCAGTATGTCTTCATTATTTTATTATTTTTATTTTTCATTGAGAAAATACATTTAATTATTTAAAAATAAATTATTAAAATTATTTTATCTTTCATTAAGAAAATACAAAAAAAAATTGACTTCACTTTGATTTGAGTTAAACACAATCTAAGGGAGGGAACTCGTTTTTTCCTTTTTTTTCACTGCATAGGATAAAGAATTTTATCAAGAGATATCTCATCAGACACTTTTATGTTGCTTTTAACATAAGATGCGGGGACTAATGTTAACAGGTTATATGGGTATACGTAATTTTTCGATATGGTGATTACTTTTGTTATAACAAGATTTACTTTTTAGGGAAATTACTGATTAGAAACGTGTCATAGAACATTAATTATATGTTTAATATAATTTAAAAAATATGTTTTATGAGAAAAATCACTTATGTTAAAAAGGTCAGATCAAAACAGTAAAAAGATTTTTGGATGCCAATCATGAAAAAAAATCTTTTGGCAAATCAGCACAACTCAAGTAATATTTACCAACCAATCAAAATAAAGAAACCAAATTCTTAAAATAATTGTCTCTAAAGCCTTAAATAATGAATTCTGAACTTTATATTAACCAGGTGGCATTTCACCATCAAAATGACACCATGCTACACATACATGTGCACAAGAGAATATTTTATGCTTGAACATCTTTCTCCTTTGTGAACTTTAAAATATGTATCTCTTATTGAGATATTTTTCTATTTCATATGTCAAATAAACATTTCTTAAAAACATAAAAATATTAAAAACATACAAGTATATGTAGGGTGACAAATTTCAAAGCTTTTTGTCATACAAACTTTAACAGCAAAATACTATTTATGTACATATACTCTTTATCAAATGTCTCAACTTGTGTACAATATGGATTTCAGATGAATTTTAATATCATTAAAACTTTTGTTCATTTTGTTCTTTTTCACTTTTTAGATGGTTTGTTTTTCTAGCTGCTTCTATGAGAACAGGAAATCTAAAGAAACAGTGAACTTTTAAAACCTATATTTTAAAGAATAAACTATATTTATGTCTTATTTTTATTGTTAGTAATGTTTCTAAAAATTATAAAATACAAAATTTTTTAATTTAGATACAGCAGACATCAAAAATAAAACTCAGTGGTTAAGTTTCTCTGCATCTTTTGATGTAAACTGTAGCCAGTGTTTATAGTATTTGTTCTTTACATATACATGATTTTTTTTAACCTTTTCTAACCAAGCAAGGTGATAAAGTGATTAAGATGCAAGGTCTGGGAAAAGTAAATAAAATCAATAGATAAAATAATAATAATGAAAAATGAAATACATTTTTTCATGATGCTGGTAGTAAAAGAACTGGAAATATGATTACCTAACTTGGTTTCATCAAATGCCACTAGGTGGCGCTGGTTAAGTCAATAAAAAGACAAGGATTTTCCTTCCTCACTCTCTTTCTCCTCTTTGCTCCAACACGTGGAAAAAAAAGAATGACTCCTCTGAAACACATTTATTTCCCTGGTCCACTGACGACTGAAACCTCTTTCCATTTTCCAATGTATGGTGTTTGCACATGTCTTCCAAAATCTCCACCTATGAAGTAAATCAACCTTTTCTTTGGTTGTTCCAACTTAGGATAAGGCTGACTTGAGTTTGACAATGATAACAATGCTTATCCTTACTTACCCTAACTTCTGGACCAAGAAAGAAAATGTACATACCATAACCATGATTTAAATCCTCCAATAATAAAATAAGTACAAACTTTTCTTTGGTCCTTCCAACTCTGCACAAGGCTAACTTCAGCATGATCATTATAATGATGCTTATACTTACTTACCTTAACTCCTGGACCAAAAGAAAACAGCCATGCTCAAGAGACAGTGAGAACTTTTTTCTCTACAGTTTATATAAAAAAAGAGAATAAATGGTTCAGAGTAAAAACCCAAGTCTTTGTATGTTTCTTCTTCAATTAATTACATGTGAACATGCACCCAACTAAAATACACCCAACAAGCAATTTTTAAATTCCATGACAGCAATTCTATTTTTAAAATATTTTGATTACTTTTACATGGAAAGTGAAATGAAGATTAATCTGTAGGTAAACAAAATAATTTTTTTTTCCTGTCTCTTAAAAATTGTACATAATACTTGCTTTCCTAGGATACACTGTTAAACAATGGTAGCATAAGTAAGAATGAACAACAGAGATTCTCAGTTTTTGAAGGAGACATAGATTTAATAAACAGGATAATAATAAACCTGAAAATAAAGAGAAATGAATAGTATATAAACACAGTTTCTGAGAAGGAGTAGTACATTTTGAAAACAAGGTTTGTCAACTTGAAGAAATGGCAATTGTTATTTCATATTACAGGTCACAGAAAGAATAGGTGGCAAAATTTAACCTTTGTGCCTGCAATAAAACAGTGTGTCAAAAGGATGGTTATTCCCTTGATACAGCTATTATTTTAACTGCCTTCATCTTTTTGATGCACATATTTTTTGCAGGCATGAAGCTTAAATATTGCTGAATAGGCATGATGTTTGCTTATCTCCTCTTGCTTGTTACTGAATAAATGGAAATGTTCACTTATCATCATTTATATGAACCAGTCTTTTGTTGCAGACCTATCTTCATCTTTGTATGATAAAAAATTTAAAAAATATCTGCTCATCTGCTCTGCTTGCTGTGACAAAATTAGATCAGTTGGAAAATTTTGAAAAAAATTACCACCAAATCTATTTTTAACAAAGGATGCAGAATGGAAACAAGATTTGGAAATATTGGCAAAACAGACTTGCAAAAAAAAAAAAAAAATTCAAAACAATGACCTCTGCTGTATTTTTATTACTTTCTAACATTTGTGAATGTGTCTGAAAATTGATCATCCTGATAAAAATACAAGATTTTTATGGAATTCTATTCTTACAAAAAACTGTCAAGTATCAATATTAATGATATACTTGTTATGAATTCCTTTAGTAAAAGTGAACAAAATTTAGGCTCATCCTACTGGAAGGGGAATAATCTTTCTTTGTGCTGAATACTTTTAACATTTCAGAGGAAAATGAAAACTTGTCATGGACTACTTGTAATTATTTGACACATGAAGCCATCAAGGATAATACAAACATTTATTAGTACCACCTGTGTTACACTTAAAGCAGAGATCATAAAGAGAGAGAAAGAAAGAGTTTAAAGAATTTATGAAGGAAAAAACAAGCTTATTGTGATGTTAAATCAAATTCTACAGACAGTGAAGATAACATGCAATGTTTTAATTGTAAGGCCACCAAGCATTGTGCCACTGACTCTGTTTGATATAAGATATTAATTATATTATGGAATGTATTCAGATACATATAAATTTTATTTGACTTTGCAGTGCCTTATCAGTTTTCTTATTGGAACAGAGTTTGATAAAAAAAATATATTAAATAATGATATAATGATGCCTATCACTGCAAAATAGACACTTATTATAGCGCAGTATTTTTCTATGCATATACTCTTATGATTGGCAAGGAATCTAGGTTAGAAGTGTTGCTGAGTATGCTGAATAAAAGAGATAAAGTTTTACACAAGATTAGTGCATATGACAGGAGTTTGTGCTTTGATGATGAAGTTGTAATAAAATTGAGTAGTCAGTTTCTTGTTACTATAAAAGGTGTTAAAAGCCAAAATACTAAAACAGACACATTGTGAAGAATGACTTACCTTTGCTCTTAGGCCATAAATCAATTAAAATTGTTGGAATGGCGCTGGGTTTTAAAAATGATTGTCGTTGCATCTTGTATATTAAAGATGATGTCTTTTGATCATTGTTGTTTTCTGTTAGAAAATTAAAATATACCAAAATTATGCTAGTAGAAAAACTCTGAATCCATGGAGAAAAGAGGAAAAGGACTGAAAAACTTTACTGCCAGTTGTGCATGCTTCGAAAGAGGAACTTGTGTTCTTAAATCAAAAATTGGAACCTTCAATGATGGTCACTTCTTGAAAGTAAAAGATGAAATTTGTGACTCTTGGCAGATTTGTCATAAATTCAGAAGACTCATCGCAACTAGTTGTGGGACTAACTTTTGAAAACAAGTTCAATGATAAAGTTTGTCTTGATTTGAAAGAGCATGTGGAAGGTTGAGGGGGTGAAAATTTGGCCTTGTAAAAATATTCAACTCATCCACAAAGAAAAAGAAAGCAGTTAAAGTGTAAATCCAAAATTTATATGTTTCAGAAATTGTTGCACTGATTTACAAAAATGCTTTTGTCTTTTTTTTTTTTTGTAACAAGGTAATGGCCTTTTTTTTTAAGTTTTCTTGAAAGTTGCAAATAGTGACTTCAGCAGTGAGAAGGTTAAAGCATCAATCAATAAGAGGTAATAATAAAGAAAAAAGGGTTAAAAAATATTAATTAAATCCATAGAATTAAGACTTGGATGAGCGTCAGAATGCCTTCAAACTGAGACTATCAATTTGCATTGCCAGAAATGCACTTTCAGGTAATGCTGAGGGACAAACATTTATTGAAAATGAATGTGTCAAAGCCAAAACCAGTTGGAAAATTAATTTTTGTGTAACCTCAAGGGTCAAGCATTTCTCAGGATGGAATGTATCGAGTTAAAGTCAGCTGGGAAATTGAAAAATATAATTATCCTAAAATGCTAAAATAAATATAATAAATAATATTCTGCATTTATGAAATCAGTACATATTTGGCACAACTTGGTTAGAAAAAGGTTAAAAACAGAGAATTGGATTACTACGATTCCACCGAGATAGATTTTGCTATTGGTTTTCAGTTTGTTGTTTCTTTTCCTGAGAGATCAATGGGTGTTAATAGGTAACCAGGTCTGAGAAAGGAGGCAGAAATTCAGACTCATAATAATAGAAATTTGCACCTCAAGATGAAACTGTGAGGTCAAAGAAGATACTCAGTTCTCCATATAAACCAGCACTTACAGGCAGCTGTGAGCAGAACTGAAGAAGGATTTCCAACTGTCTGCATCTTTGAAAGAGAGATAACTGAGAAGATTCCAGTTGTTTGTCACAGTCACCTAGAAAGTTAAAATCCGAACTAGCAGGAGTAAACAATAGCTGTAGTCAAAGTTGATAATATGAGAGAGTGAAAGCTCACCATTGGAAGCAGCAGACAACTTTTTGGAATTGAAAAGTCACAGAATGCCCAAATCAATATTAAGATTTCATGGCTGTGAGAACTCCCTTGCAATGATTATTTTTGTATGTGAATATAGCAGTAGGACTCATATACTGAAGTTGTAAATAATCCCTTAAAGGATTTCATCTCTTTTTTTTATTAACTCTTGTGTCTTCCTGTTGCCATCAACTAAATTTCCTTTAATCATACTCTGGCATTTAGCCATTATTTCCATTATTTGACTTCCAATGATGAAGATAGCAAGATTTTGTCCATAGAAAAATGGTAAAAAGGGTGCTACTCCATTGGTGGCTACCTTTTCAGCTCAATAGTTCATTACCAACCATAGAACTCCTGGTAGGGGATAGGGGGCAAGACCACCAGTAGACACAGGAAGTACTTTCACATTAGCGACTCCTGGGATAGTAAAAAATTGAAATCAGGTATGATAATTAACGCTCTTGATGGTAGAGAGGTTAAGTGTTGGGGTTTCAGTACTGTGGAACTTTTAGTGGGGATAGTGGGTGCAATTGGAGGTAAAATTCATTCTATTGGATTACATCATTGATAAGATTGATATCATGATTGGTGTAGACATAATTAGCAGGCTAGGTGGCATCGCAGTTTTTGGTAATTGTGTGAAATTCAATGAAACATGATGCACAATAAGAAACAAGAATCATGAAAACTGAAAGATCAAAGATGAAGATTTTATTGCAGAATTTGATGGGAAGAAATGAATGGTGTAATGGTGTTGAATTCATGGGCCTCCAGCTTTAAAGAACAATATAAGTCCTTATAAAGAAAGTGGATTGCATTATAGGAGAATTGTTGGAATAAAGGGGCATGAAGAAAGAAATTCTGATGGATTTAATGGATAGAGGATGATGAAGAAGATGGGAGAGGAATGCAGGTGTTATACTTCGTTGCAATTAGATCTCTTTCTCATTCACCCTACATGTTGGTCAGATGTGCCTGCCATGATTGCTTCTCTTGTCACAAATGTGACGTTGCCCTAGCTACACTAATCTTACCTGACATGACACTTCAGTTTCAGTTCATCCAATTTAGCATTAAGCTCTTCTTCCAATTTTGATATTGCTATGGATTTGTCCTTTGCAGATCTTCACATGGAATTGGACTTAGCGATAAATGTGAAGTTCTGTCAGCTAACTTGAGCAAATCTAGTCTGTAATTTTCAAGTTGGTGTTTTTGGTCTTCAGTTCATCAATTTCCATAAGCATGGATTTCCATCCAGCTGCTTCTTCTGCCCTTTTTTTCTCTCAGCCTCAAGGTATTGGTTGTATGCTCTTCTGGCATTGGAAGCACTGCAGAGAAGAGCCTTAGTCATGGAAACATTCCCAGCACTTCCAAATGTGTCCAAATAGTCCATGATAATGCACTGTGCAACCACAGCCCGCTGTTTCATATTGTCAGTGAATAAGAAACTTCTCTCCACAAAAGAGTATCAGCAATCTGCAAACAACTTTCCACAGTTTTTAATATACTTTGTTGCTAGACAAAGAAGAGTAGAAAAAAGTGCCCAGAGGGCCTTCATGTTTGCTGAAATTCTTGAAAGCAATATTTCCAACAGCCTCCTCTTCAAACTCTTTGTAGTAACTGATGATGTCATCACAATCAGACTTGCTGACTTGTTTTCTGTGGCAAATTTTTTTCACAAATGGATCCAGTGTTCAGCCATGCAAGTGACCTTACAAGATGACATTTGTAATGTCAAAAGTATGCAGGTTCAAGCTTTAAGAAAGCTTTATTCAACTGAGAATACAAGGTTTGTGTATAGTGTCCTTTTATAGTCCCAGTAAACAGAAATAGCTCTCTCAAAGAGGAGTGTAACAAAACAAGGGGAGACCACTCTTGATTATTCATAGCAGTGTCTAAGGGGAGAATTTACCAGAAGTTTCTTACTTATGGCAATGAACATTGTTGAATGCATAACAATAACATCAATTTATATACAATTTAAATACTGTGGGTTTAAGATTTGATGGATAAATGAGGATTAGTGTATTTAATTGTGTATTGTGTTGTTGTGAATGTTTGGGTGCGTTTGCAGGTATTGATTAGATTTGTTCACAGAATTAAACTGTTTGATCAACGTACAAAAATGTTCGGTGTTGAGGTTGAATTGTTAGTGTATGTACGTAAGTGTGTTTATACAAATATTCAAAGTTGTTCAGAGTTGCGTACCTTTATCTGCTTGAGAAAAAAATAAATTGTTAGTGTCTGATACTTGTTATGTAGTGAGAAATATCACTTTGAAAGTATAGTAAGTGAAGTTTGAGAAATTGTTCTAGAGGGAGATAGAGTGTGTTTGTGGATTATTGAGTCAGAGAATATTTTTTGCGTGGCAAAGTCTGAGTTTTGACTGGCGTGGAGTTGATGGGCTTCTCTCTAGGTGAAGAGGTCTGACTGGTGAATTGGACTGAAATTCGTCCTTTTATTTAGTTTGGGAAACCAAAGTAGGCTCCCAGTGGCCTGGCGGGAAAACAGATTTTTGACCATGGATACACATTCTAGTGTCGTCTCGACCAATAACAAGCCGAGTTTCACAATGTGTGGTGTTGATTGGTCAAAGCTAATTCTTATAGAAGATTCTATTTTTAACGGGGGTGAGTAGACAAACATTGACGATTCTATATGGTCTTTTTTGCAATTCTGTATGCAAAGAAAACTTTTGTTGACACATTTCCTTTTTTTGATAAATTTTACATAGACCTATCAACCAGAAATTCACACTTGATCTTTAGAGCATCTGTATGCATGTTTGGGTTTGACAAAATTCTTACAGGTTCATTCAGTTTGGAAAATATAATTATCTTTTTACTGTGCTCTTTCTTTGCAAATCTTCTTAACAGTTATCATGTTAAAAAGATCATCTGCAAGGAACAACAGTTTATTGCTTTGATATTTTATCAGAAATGGTTTAGTGTTTTTTGAAACAGACACAAAAATTTGCAGTTTCACTGGAAATAAAATGTCATTCATGCTTGACAACACCACAGAGAAGGACTTGGTCCAGGGACATTTTTCTGTTTTTTTAATTAAGTTCATAAATTTGATGACATCTGGTCAAATGTCTAGGAGTTGTTCATATGTTTGTACATTTACTAGCAATCTATGGCAGAAATATGAAAAAGTAAAGGGACAGAGATTGTCAGATTGAACTTTTAATAGCAAGCCAAGTAACAAAAACCAAATAAGTTTTAATATATTTCATAAATTTTTTATATTTACAACAAAAGGTAGATACAGGTCATTATTAGCCTGCAAACTTTAAAAATAACATTCTTCTTATTTTTTCAAAGACACATTTTCTGTCCTATCCTAAAACACATCAAAGACAAATTTATTATTCTGTCATCCTTCCCGTCTACATTTTCTTTGAGTCAAATTTGATTCTTAAACTTGTTACTTTTGGCAACAATTTAGACATAGTTTACACATAAATACACATTGATACTGGACATGTAAAATATGTATTTTTTCAGCATGAACTTGTCGTGTCCACTAAAATATCAACTACAATATTTATAAACCAATCACACTCAAGAAAACACTTACATCTTAAAACACACCAATAAAATCATAGATTACAAATCAGAATGTTTGTTGTATATTAGTCATCATTATTTTTAGGTAGATACCGACCAAATATCGTACGGACGTAGTAGAAGACATACCACGTGACTTCTTAGGGCTGTGGACTCATCCAATATCCTTACCTTTCCAACCTAAAAAAAGCACAGTCCACATCGTACGCCTACGTACCAAAAAAACCTCAACCAATAGAAATGGCAAGAATAGAAGCAAGCAACCCCATTGGTCAATCACTTGAAGTTCACGTGCAGAAACAGAAATTGCGCCAAAACCAAGTGAGCCACTTTTTGAAACCCAAATGACATAAAAGCAAACGTAGACAGCCCCAGACAGTCAGTCTCACAAATTCGCCTTGACTTTTTGTCGTCATTTTTTGACCTGTCTGTTGGAAGTGCGGAGTGGTTGGTCACCTCTCCTCTTCCTGTCCAGAGAAGAAGGCCTCTGGAAGTCGGGTCCGTACTGACCAAATTCCCCCTCTGACCGAGTCTTTAAAATCCGCCTCGTCTGTAATGGGCATGACAGCTGCCGGGACTGGAGTGGTGAAACCCCCAGTTGGGCCATCATCAAAGCCCCCATTCCCCGAAGAGCCTTCTGTCGCTGCAAGTGCAGTTGTGGAGGAGGAAAAGGGGGAATGGCAGGGAATGGCAGGGCCAGAGGGAAGCGTCTGACAGCGGGTCCTCAGTCCCCTGAAACCCCTAGGACAGAACACAAACAGCCCCTTTCCCCCTGTCAACAGTAAGGGTAACGCCCCGGCCTCCTTGAAGGAGCTACAAAGCAAATATGATCCTAGCTTTGCAAAAACAGAAAAGATCAAGGCTCTAAAGCAGAAATTAGATGAACAACGAAAATCCTCCCCCACTAAGAAAGTGTTTCCAACTGTCCAACACTCCACAAAGTCTCCCCAGGCCTCTTCATCTAGTCAACAAAAACAAGTCAACTCTACAAAGAAAGGCACTCCCTCCGATTCCCCTGACCCTCCTCTTTCCTCCCAACCCTCAACCCCTCTTTGTAGAGAAAAATCTTTACCCGCCACTCCATCCACTTCTTCTTCCCAGCCCTTAAGCTCTCTCAGTAGAGACCCCAGCCCTTTTCGACAAAATTACACTCCCCGTCACACCCCCAATTCTTCTCCCATGAAAACGCAAATGCCCCCTCCCCAAAACAAAAGGTCCCGGAGCCCCAATCAAGAGTCAAACTCACAAAAAAAGAAAACTAAACTCTTGTACAACCTTCGGCAGGACGTGTGCAGAATATCCCCTTTACAGGCGGAAAAAGCCCGGGACTATGGCAATAGATTAAAAGAACTAAAATATTTATTATCTATGAAGCAGTTCGCCGATGAAAACATTGAAGACCCGGAGAACTTTCCAGCGGCAAAAAGGGTGCTATCAGTATTAAGAACTGGGACGGGGGCGAAGCGAGCTTGGGCAATGCTCGATGAAGCTTTAGCAGCTTTCAAAATGTCCCCGCCGATTGCAATTCTTGATAACGATAAATTAAAGAAAATGAAGCAATTCTGTGCAGGGAGGGTCCCGTTTTTTGTTCACCCCTCCCTATATAGAGCATTAAAACTGACGTTTCCTTGGGATATTGGCGGTATCTCCCAAGACGGCACCATCAACACTGAGATGGGCCATGGATCTATGGGAGAGGCTGTCGGTATCCTTACCCCGGCCATGTTTAATTCAGGTAAGCAATCCTAATCGGATTTCTCGATGGCTCTCTGGTTAGCTACTTTAAATGTGCGGGGCCTGAGGTCCGAGTCTCGCAGGGCGAGGCTCTCTCGTGACCTTCAGCGCCTCGGGGTGAATGTTTGTTGTGTGCAAGAGACCCGTTTTTCTTCTCATGACCGTGAGGATATACTGTCTAAGGGGTTCGTCCTTTATTCAGCATATTTTGATGGTCGTTCGAGGGGTGTCTCTTGGCTAGTGAGCAGGTCTTTAAAGGCTGCATGTACCCTTGTCTTCGCAGATCCGGCGGGCAGGCTTTGTGTGCTGGATGTTACTATAAAGGATAAGGCTTTACGTCTCATTGGGGTTTATGCGTCCAATAACCATGCTGAGCGGCCTGGTTTGTTTCGGCAGATCGAGCCGTTTTTGACGACTTCTCGTCGGGTAGTCTTAGCGGGGGATTGGAATGCCGTCCTTGATCCCGATATAGATCGTATAGGGACAATCCTGATGTGAAGGCATTTCGGGACTTTATCGGCAGGTTTGACCGGAATGGCACCCTCAGGAGGTAGCATGGACTTGGACTAATGATTCAGAGGGGGATCGATGACGGGGCGTTTATACGGATTGCCTGGGTAACGCCTGGTTACTGGAAATTTAAAAATTAAAATTTCGGGACCAAAAATTAGGGAACGTTTGCCTGGTGCCGATTTTAGAACGTGCCGTCGACTCAATCTAGATAGACGAGCGGCGCAAACGGTTTTAGAAGATAAAGTTGATCGGGCCGTTAAATCCCGTGTTAGTGGGGACATAGTCTTAGCTAAGGCAGAGTTGGCCTCCTTGCTTATCAAGAAGGATCAAGCTCTGGTAGTTAGGGCTAGGTAAAAAGAATGTCTTCTGAGGCGACGAACATGGCCGCTGAACTGCGTGCAGAGGAGAATAGGAACGCGGATAGGCGACATATAGCGGGCGTCACATTGCCGGATAAGCGGACCGTGACAACAAAGCGCGGGCATATGCGAGGCCTTTCGGCTTTACTTTCAGGATCTTTTCACCAGGGAGCCCGGTCTGAGCTCTGCTCAGTTCGATGCCTATTTGGCTGACTTTCCCTGCCTTGAGGCAGCCGAAGCGGCTAGGTGCGAGGGTCCCATAACAGAGTCGGAAATCTGGGAAGCGCTGAAGCAGGTTGGCCTGGATAAGTCTCCGGGACTAGATGGTCTTCCCTACGAAGTGTACTTGAGGCTGTCGCCCATTTTTGTTCCTTTGCTGGAACTGATTTTCAACCACTGGATGAAGCAGGGGGTCTTTACCTCAACGCTTCACCAGGGGTGTGATCTGTTGCTGCGTAAGGACAAGAACGGTGGGGATGGGTTAGGGAACTTTCGCCCTTTAACGATGTTAAATACTGACTTAAAGATTTTGGCGAAGATCTTAGCCAACCGTTTGCAGCTTGTCCTGTCTCGTCTGATTGGCCCAGACTTGTGCTGTGAAGGGCAGGACTATTCAGAATAACCTTCATATGGTACGCTTGATCTTAGAACAAGTCGACAGTGAAGCCGCGCTGATCAATTTAGATCAGTCCAAGGCCTTCGATAGGGTTGACCATCGATTTCTGGAGGCTGTTCCTTTCGGCGGCCGGTTTTGGGCCGGACTTTCGCTCCTGGATCCGTCTTTTGTATGCGACTCCCGGTGCGCTGGTGGAAGTGAATGGGGTGAGATCGGAACCTTTCGTATTGTGTTCTTTCCATTTGTCAAGGTTGTCCGCTTTCGCCTCTGCTTTACGTTCTTGCGTTGGAGCCATTCCTTCGCAAGTTAAAGGCGAATCCGGTCCTGCGCGGAATTACCCTACATGGGGCTACCACCTCAGCCAGGTATTCTGCCTATGCTGACGACGTTTCGGCTCTTGTGTCGAGCAGAGCCGAGATTGACGAAGTCAGCAAAGAGATCACTGGGTATGAGATGGTGACAGGGGCCAAGATCAACCGCGATAAGTCTGTGGGCTTGCGGTTGGGTGTGTGGAAGGGAGTTTCTCTTCCCGGACCTTTCCTCTGGACGGATGGGCCGATCAAGATACTCGGCATCTGGTTCGGTCCTGATCTCCAGTTGAAATGAACTGGTCGGAGGTACAAGGGAAGGCCAAGATCGCGGTTAATCTGTGGTCTCGGAGGAGACTTTCCCTGAAGGGAAGGGCGGAGGTATGTGTTTCACACATATATCCGATTCTCCTGTACCGACTCTCTGTATTTCCACTCCCGTATGCCAGACTAATTTTATTAGTAAGGACTTTGTTCTCTTTCTTGTGGAGAGGCAAGGCCCCTATGGTATCTCGCGAGGTCTGTTGCCTTCATCCCTCTGAGGGCGGTCTTGGTATGCCTAGCATTGAGATTCGTCAATATATGCTTCGCATCACCTTTCTAGACCGAATGTGTCGCGGGTCGGATGAGGAGGGTGCCTTTTGGAAAGAAGACGTCCAGAAACATTTCCCGTCCCTGAGAAGTGTGCACTCGTGCGAAGAAGAGGCCGGCCGTACACCACGTGCCGAGTGCTCCTTCTATCGTAAATGTCGTCGCGCTCTGAAGCTCCTCTTACGGGCTTCGGATGGCCTCTCCAACGCCCAGGCGTTGTCTCGCAAGGCATTATATCAAGTATTAGTTAAGGGGGCCGTACAAGATGATCTAATTGGCGAGCTCTGTCTTACGAAGCAGGAGGCTCGCTCGATATGGCCTTGGGCGCCTGGGTTGAAATGCCTCAATAACGATGAGGCATCACTCACCTGGCTGGTGATTCGTGAAGCCCTCTGGGTCGGCAAGAGACTTTGTTCAGCAGGCTTGGAGAAATATCCAAACTGTCGTCGCTGTGCGGGGGAAGTCGAGACCATTGGTCACGCCTTCTTTCAGTGCAAGGCGGTAGTGCCGTTGTGCAAGTTTGTTGAAGGCCTCATGGTTCGCATGCTGCAGGGAAAGTTTTTTGTCCTGGAAGCCAGTTCTGTTTGTAGCAATGTGGTGCCGCAGATGACGAAGGCTGAACACTATGTGTTCTGTTGCTTGCTAGGGGTTATGAGAGTCGTGATTTGGACGACGCGTCAGAAGGGATTCTATGAGGGCGAGGAGTTCACTTCTTCCCAACTGATCTTGTTCTTTAAGCATCAGCTTAAAGTCAAGATCAGGACGGAAAGGCGGTGGCTCACCTCATCAGAATTCAACAAAAGGTGGGTGAATCTTGCGCGTATGTGCCGAGTAAAAGGGGCTGACCTTGAGTGGCATTTGGATGCCGGTTAGGCATTAGGAAATTGTTTTCCTGGGTTCAACATAGCTAACCCATCCCGAAACTAGGTTAGCTTAGGTCTGTTTTTTTGATTTTTAGTTTTTCTTCTTTTCAGTAAACTTAGCTAGGGTGTGTTTCTGCTCATTGGTCCCTTTTATTTCTGTCCCCATTTTTTCTTCCTTTAGTTTAACTCCCCATCCCCTCCCTCGTTTAGGTGGTCAGTGATGTCAGTTCTCTGGTGGATGTGGGGCGCCTTTCGTTTCGTGTGTGTGTTTTTTCGTATTTGTTGTTGTGTATGAATGAGTGTGTGCCTGTGTGAATGCTTGGGAGGAATGAGTGTGTCCTTCATTTTCATAAGTCCCGCATCGATTTCGTCCGGTTAACTGATATTTCTGCCACATTCAAAAGTTTGTGGTGGTTTTTATTACTAACATTATTTTTGTTTGGTTTCTTGTAATTAATTTTTGTCATTTTGTATATATTCATTGGGGTTCCTTTTTAAAATTGTTGTTTTTATGCCCCCCCAGACAATACTTGTACATAAGGGGAGTATTTAGGATTTTCATTGAGTCAAAGACGCATTTTGGTGAACGTAGTAAGGAAGGTACAGAATGTGTTGTTTTGGTGAAAGGAATATTGTTTTGTATGATAGGGTCAGTGGTTGTGGCTAGCTAAGTTTTAGTTTAAGTCAAGTGATGACCGTCCTTTTCCCCTGCACCCTTTTTTGGCCATGTGCCACATTTGTTGTAATTACAGCAATAAATAGTCTCATGAATTCGCAGAGTAACTTCCAATATCCTATGCCACTGCAAACCACAATTTTGCCGCGCACGAAGATACATAACTGACTCATATTCGAACATTCATTAATCAACTCTGTGAACACTTTTCTCAACTTTGCTTATGTACAGTGAATTAAATTCACTACTTTAAAATAAAAAGATAAGAACATAAACATCGAAAAATCAACGTTTAAGGGTAGACCACTCTAAAAAAAACTCTTTCCAAAAAACTCTTATAATTCATAATTACGATATTTGACACAAACAACAGATAGCAAATCAACGAACAATATCAACAAAGAGACATTCACGAATCAAACAATTACACGCACATTTTGTACACACGACACACACAGATTCTCCAATCTGTAAATTTTAAATTGTATATAAATGTTGCATTGTTTTCTAAAATGTATATGTCTCGTTTCTCTTGATTGCATTTAAAAAGTTGTTTGTTTATTTGTTCGGGACGCAGTAAGACTCACAACACTAAAAAAAATCCTTCTGATATAATTAATAATCCTGCACGTCCCCAACAGGGCCAATTAGAAATAAATAAATAATTTAATTCTGGAGCCGATATTGTTCGGAAAAGTGTATAAAAAGTAAAAACATACGAAATCCGTTCCCAAAACAATATACACGCGGCTGCCAGCAAGCTACACACACCTTTCGCCGATGACCTTCATGACCTCATGTCAAAAACGACAGCGTTGACAAACTCCAGATCACGGCAACACCGCCAAAAGTAAGAAACAATTCGTATCTCTAGTATCGGTTTTTATGAATCACGCACAGACATGTTGACTTTTTCATACAAACACACATATCACAACATTTTATTGTTTCTCACACATGTACACAAAGACAGTTTATATTTTATTTCAGAACTTTATCAACCCAAACAAAAGACATTACTTTCCAACTTTTTGTATTCCTATCGTTCAATGTTTATTTGTTGAAACTACGTCGTCTTTTCTACTGAATTTTATTCCTTCAAAAGCGTTTGATTATTTTAGACGGCCAAATTACGAGCGACCCTGTAACGATATTTTAATTGAATCCCGACACTCCAAATTTTAATATTCAACGAAAAACCGAGTAGAAGAATTCCTACAAATGGTGACCATGACTATTACCTTGTGAAAACACGAAAGTTGTTAGAACACACAAATTTACGTATCTTAAAAAAAAAAAAAAAAAAAATGGAACAACAAAACACAAATAGTAGCTTCGTTGACAACAGTCACCCTGAATTTACCTGCATATAACCCTAAACAACATAAAAATCATGGCTTATACAAATGCAGGCCATATTCAACATGAAGAAACTTGTTTGAAAGAGCCCGATACTGTTATTTAGTAGAAAACTTCCAGCAGAAGTTGTAGAAGAAGTGACGGACTTACTGGAAACAATGCCAGAAGAAAACCCCTACGATACATTAAAAACAGCCATAATTAAACGAACTGGAATTTCGAATGAGACAATGCTGCGCGATTTATTTACCCGAGTGGAACTAGGTGACCAAACTCCTTCCCAGTTATTAAGACATATGAAAACTCTGTTAGGTACTAAATGTCATGGCAGAAAATATTCTACCGAGATTGTGGTTGGACAAACTACCCAATGACGCAAATTTTAGCACCCATGGCAGAGGAAACTGAACTGGAAAAACTTGCGGATTCTGTTGACTGAATCCATGTTGGTTTTAGAGACAGGGAGGTGAACACATTGACACCGCAATGTACAAACCAACAACAAAACGAACAAATTGAGAAACTGCAAGCAACGGTTGCAAGTTTAGCCAAACAGATGCAGTCTATCTTCTTGAACCTACATCAACAACAACAAACTTCTCGTAATACTACCAGACCTAAGTACAGACGAAGGAGTAACAGCAGGAGTTTCAGCAATGCTAGAGGAAGACGAAAATTCGACATCTGCTACTATCATTATAAATTTGGTGCAGAGGCAAGAAGATGCTGTTTGAAAACTTGTGCCTTTGTAGACCCGGCATCGGAAAACTTTAATTCCAGCCAGTAGAGATGACGACTGTTGCTGGACACTCACAAAAAGGTCGTCTGTTCTATATCCTTGGTAGAAATCACGGATATAATTTTTTAATAGACACCGGAGCCGAAGTGAGTGTTTTACGCAAAATTTAAAACCAGGACTCTACAAACTTCAAGCTGCTAACGGTACAAAAATTGATACCTTTGGCGAGAAAGCAGTAACCATCAACCTGGGTATGCGGCGAAATTTTCTGTGGGTTTTTACTCAAGCTAATGTTACCACACCAATATTAGGTGCAGACTTTCTAGCTAAATTTAATTTATCGGTTAACATGACCACTCATTCCTTAGTTGACAATCTGACAGAACTTTCTGTGAGAGGAATTTGCCCCCGATACCAGTCAACTGGAATTAGTTCTGCATTACCACAAGTTAACGGTATTACGGAATTAATACAGAAATACGCGGAAATCACTCAACCTTTTAAAAATACAGACACAATTAAGCACAATGCCAAACATCACATAAAAACAATGGGAAAACCGGTACACTCTACACCGAGACGATTAAAACCGGACAAATATAAAATAGCCAAGGCAGAGTTTCAGCAAATGCTACAGTTGGGAATCAAACGTCCTTCCAAGAGCGCATGGTCATCACCATTGCACATGGACCAAAAATTCAGTACTATCTCTTATGTAGGCAGTTCATTCTTAAAACTAATGAAACTTTTCTTGTTGAACAATTTAGCAGTTACTAAGTGTTTATCAACACATACACAGTCACACACTTCATTTGCTTCTGCCATCAGTGCCTTTAAAGGATTCTTACAGTACTTTGAGGTTTTATTGCTAAAATAGCAGTTTTGAAATCTGTTATATATTCATTGACTTTAAACACACTAATTGGCTTGTTGGTCGCTGGCCACTCCAGTTCACACTTTGCTCCATCCATGTTGTGTTTCTTGATCACAGAGCTGGTGGGGATTGAGTATCATCAGTCATCGTAGCGCTGGTTTGAACCATGGTGAAGATGTGTTATGAAGGAAAAAAATAGAAATGTTCTTACAGATGAAATAAAAATAAAAAATCCTTCGGTTTAATTTTCGATTTGGTTTATATAGTTCTTTGTATAGCACTAAAATCTCTATAGTGACACTTTGCCTATTGGTGCTAATTCTTGGAACAGGACTCAAAGTTGGGAGTTCTCTTGGCAGCATGTCATGTGGATCTCAGTAGCACCTTTATCTTTTCTTTGCTGTTGTCTCTTTCTCTGCACTGGGTTGCCTAAGCACTCTGCTTATATTGACTTTGACTCAGACCAGAGTGGGGGTTGATGGTATTTAGGAATCTGGTGGTTCTCTAAGTTTCAGTATTGATTTGAAGAAGAGTTCTTTTTTGCTTATTTGCAATATTATCTCTCCAAATTTTGGAGAGCCACTCACTCTACTGGTGGCAGTTGCAGGTATTATCCTGCCCATATAACTCATTCCTTCTCTAATTTATGCCATGCACCATTACTTCCAAATAGGTGGAGGTAATTCCTCTTTCTTCCTCCTCCTCTCTTAGTATCTCATCTAAGCCTGCCACTTTAGCTGTCTCTGAATTTTAAACTGAGTGTGCAAAAGGGTCATCTTTACTTTTAGTCATTAATTGTAATTATCTTAATTTTCAACAATGAATTTTCTCAGCCCCTGGTCTTGTTTATGTAATTAAGGATTAGCAGCTGTTTCCTCTGACCTGCTATTAGTCTCCATATCTTTTGGCTTAATCGTACTCTTGAACTTAATAGGTCTGTTTCTTATCTCAATTTCTTTGAGCAAAGGATAAAAATCCTATTTCTCGATTTGTTTACATTTCTAATGCCAGTGAAACTATTTCCACTCTTTGACAGGTAGATATGAATCAGTTTCTTGATTATGCCTTTGTGTTCAAAATTACCAAATATTATAACTCAATTGATCCCTTCTTTTGTCTGGCAATCAGGAGATATGTTTTTATAACTTCCACTTTAAGTAAGTGGACATAAATCAATTTCTGTTTTTGTTTTCAAAATTCTTAACTAACCTCAAATGCATTTTCACTTTGAAACCTTCTACATGACCTCTGATAATATTGCTTGACTAAGTTTCTCCTTAATATTTCTGTTTCCTAAATGTGATAGTGAAACCATATTTTCAATATGCTTCATTGACTTCATGTTTTTCAGTTTTTTCTTTCATTTTGTTTATATTTTTTAAAACTGTCTTTTGTCTACATTACATCACCTCCAAACATCAGACACGGGAAGTAAAACAATAGATTTTTCACTTTAGAGCTACTTTTCCATTGGTACCATTCAGAATTGAAGCTACAAATATACCTTTTGTTGTATACCACTTATTCCTGGCTGAGATATCAAGTTTTGAATGGCCTTTTTTCTTAACTGTAACTTTCTCATGGAGAAACAATAGTGAAAACATAAGCTGTTGAAGTTCACATACTGTCACAGAACTTATTTTGCGGGTATTCATGGAGGTTATGTTTAAATTATTAAAATTTTCTGTACAATAAAACAACTGAAAAAAAAAAAATTAAATAGAATAGCTCAAAGCATGATAATCATCTACAGTTTATCACATTCAAGAATATGGTATACAGTTTTTAAGAACAATACACACTGAGTCAAAAATGAACACTACCTTATATTTGGACAACAAGGTTGGCACTGTGTGAACGACAGTGCTCTCTGTAACAAGCATTCAACTTCTTTCCTCAGATATGTGCACAACAGACAAACACCACATTTTTATAATTTTTCACGAATGAAGTGATAGTTACTGACATTAACCATAAGGATTATATGATGTACAAGTATAAAGAAAGAATTAAAGAAAAAACTCATGATATCAAGTAAAAATAGGGAATTCTGTAGTATCTAATTTCTGTGATGGCAAGGTTTTCATTGGTCCAAAACAATTTCATATAAGCTTGCAAATTTCTTTCCTTCTTCCTCAGCTCACTGGTTAATTCTTGTGAAAGACAAAAATCTCACATAGGCTCACAAATTTCTTTCCTTCTTTTTCCCCAGCTCACCCGAATTTGAAGGGAGTGGGTGAAGAGAGTTATTATTATTTTGCATTCACTACAAAATACAGCTGTGAAAAGCTCATCATATTGTGGAGGGGCAGAATTTGATTGTAGCTGAAGTAAACAACAAAAAACAAAACATTAGGTGTGAGCCAGATTTGGCCCAGGCATGGGTTAGCAGTGCCAAAAATACATGGCAGATTTATTCAGAACATAGTCTAAAAATGAACGTATTTGGCGTCAAATCAGTTACCAACTCTGGAAACCACAATAAGTGACATAGAATAAAATCAAATGCTCTCCATATAGCAAGAAAATTACTAAAAGTAATATTTGTTTAAAATATGATTAAACTTTAAATCAGCTAATCTTCCTCAAATAAAGTTTCAGGAGAATATGTTTTATTTTTGAAAGATTTTTTTAATAAAAGAATCATGTATTGACAGATTTGCTAATATGGCTGATTTTAGCAGTGTTTCAAATCAGGAAAAAAAATTCCTATCAATTTAAATTCGGTTTGAAATACAGTAAAGTATTTAGCTTATTGGAAATATTAAATCTAATCTAAAGTAGCTTGAAATTTAAGCTAAAATAAAGCTTCGAGAACGAGTTTTCATTTTTTAAAATGCATTTTATACCGACATTACCTTTTTTTTGCTTTGGAGGTACATATGATTTCAATTTTTAAAAAAATCGATAAAAATTGTTGAATTTCAGAGATCAAGTATTTAAAAGTAACCTCTAATTTCAGTTTATCATATATCATAATTAAAGCGTTTTGTATTAAGGCCATCATAAATTCATTAGAGTTGTAATTAATTTTAGGACAACAGTTATTTCGGTTTCGAAAAATTACGAATTCGAATTATTTCCCTTGGTTAGGTGGCCACGTGATCTTTCAACTTCCGGTTTTCACAAAACGCCTAACATTCATAATTCGAACATGGCTGCACTGAACATGCTCAGTGTTTTCGTTCATCTGGTCGCTTTCTTTGTGATGGCCCTTGGTACCTGGACGGATACTCAGGTTATCCAGTTCGGTTGGAACTCCTATGCTGGCAAGTGGAAATATCTAACGTATTGGGATCTCTGGTTGCAGACCCTTTACTTTGGAATATGTTTGTCCAGAGATATTATTGATTGGATGAAGTCACCGGGTCGGAACGAAGAGTTGAAAACTTTACAGAAAGTTATCGACCATGCACATGCGATGTTTGTTTTTCCGATCGGAATGTTTGTGGTGATTACATTTTGGGCTATCTACCTCTTTGATCGTGAACTGATCTTTCCCAGTTATCTTGACAATATAATTCCCGCTTGGTTGAATCACATCATGCACACTTTCCCTTTGCTATTTCTCTTCTTAGACAAATGGTCCGTCTATCATTGTTATCCTTCAAAACGTCGTGGTTTACTTGGGGCCCTTTTCTTTACCTCGGTCTACACCATCTGGATTCTCTGGTTGGCATTCAACAAAGGCATCTGGGTCTACCCTGTGTTAGAAGTTCTTGAATTGAAACAAAGATTCTTCTTTATTGGAGTTCTTTGGATGTTTGTGGTCAGTATTTATATCCTTGGAAATAGTTTGACCAGTTATTTATGGCGTAAATATCCTCCAGCAACGACAATCTCGTCTAAGAAAAGCAAGAAACAAAGCTAATAATAAAATAAATAACTTAGTGATTATATTTAAAAAAAAAAAAACAATAAAAAAAATCGACAACAATAAAAAATAACTTTTTTTTTTTCAGTGTAAGTACCACAATTTTTTCTAAATTAAACAATTCCACCGTTTCAATGTTATTACAAATATTGGGCTGTTAAAAAATAAATGAAAAATGGTTTGGGCACAAAATAAACAGTTTTTACTTTAATTAATAATTGGAACTTCAAAAACATTGTTTTTAAATTTTTGTGTAAAGAAAGAGAAGTTGTTAAATGAACAAAAAATTAGTTTTTTAATTATATTAATTTTTATTTTGTTTTTATGTCGAGACTAAAAAAATTTCGTTTAACTTTTTAAAATCACGGACGTTTTTTGTTTTTGTTTTTGAGTAAATTTGATTTTAAATAAAATGAAATTTTGTCAGGAAATCTCCGTCTTTAAAATTTCATTTTATTTTAGAAATTTGAAAATTAAAGTTAAAATTTTAATGGAGATTATTATTTTACGAACTTTTTGTTGACTTTCACAATACAAAAAATCTGATAAAAAAAATCAATACTTTTCAATAATTCTGTTGAAGGGGGAATAAAACAATACTTTTTGTTAGAAAAGCAACTTTTACAAAAGAATATTTTTTGTAGTGGTGGTGGTGGTGGGGGGGAAACAGTCTGTTTTAGCGTTTCAAACGATTTTTACGTGACAAAATAATTTATCTCCCTTACATCGGATTTTTTTTCTGTGTATAAAAAGAAGTAAAAACTAAAATTTATTTAATTCAACCAAAAACCTCAAAATTAAATAAAATATAAAAAAGTGGAACAGACCTGCACCAAACTAAAAATACTGTGGAATAAGTGTTTTGCATTTAAATAATCGTTTGAAACGCTAAAAACGACGATTCTCTGAAGTCGGTCTTATATCGTTTTTTTTTTTGTCTGGTCAAAGCAGTTATTTTGCAATATAGACTTTTTTCCTCTCCTAGTTGGGTAGTCATACATTATGAAATTATATTTTTACTTTATGAAAACTGAAAATTAATTTTTCTTGTCATAAACATTTCTGCATAATAAGCGAAATGTTGAAAAGAATCTTTTATTTAAATTCTCCAAGTTGCTAGTTTTTCTTGTAAATCAACTTATAAATTCATTTATTAGTAATTCAATGAACAAAAGTAATCGTACAAAAAAAAATTATTAAAATTACTACCATATTTTTTTTTTTAAATCTATACACAACAAATATTCAAATTTTCATTCAAAGATTTGGGTAGAAAATAAGTTTTTGTCAGTGTTTCAACCGGTCTGATTTCCAGTCTTCACAAGAATTTTCTTATTTTAAATTTTATTTTTGAATTTTTCTCTTCTGCGTTGAATCGTTTTTTTGTGATTTTTTAAAAAAAATTTCTGTTAAAAATCCCAAATAAACATTTCTTTCTTTAAATAGAACTGGATGTTAATGTAAATTATCTTTTTATTTCCTAGAAGTTTTTTTGGGTTTTAACTTTTATTCTGTTCTTGTAGAAAAATCATTTTTATCTTTTTTTTACTTGACTTCCTATTATTACTACAGTACATTTTTTTTTTTTGCACTTACAAAACAAATATCATCACACATGCTGAATTTCTTTAAGAAAAGCAAACACTGATTTTTAAGAAGTTCTGTAATGATTTTAAAATTGTATCTCATTATTGGCAGGGTGGTGTGTTTGGTCACGTTCTTGTATAATTTTTTTATTGATCAAACAAAAACAATAGAAAATTGTCTTCCTGTTGATGTAAAAAATTAAACTTTCGTTTCTTTCTGTAACGGTCAGAATATGAATCCAAGTAAAAAAAACTTTTTTTTCAATGTGTTTTTTCCTTTGATTTTTGGAGGGAAACAATTTTGATTTGCAATTAAAATTTGACCATTTTTTTTCTTTTATATAACCAAGTTTGATATTTTGAGCTTGTTTAAGTGATTCCTTTTCGAAAAATATCTATTTCTCTCTTAAATTGCTTTTTTTTTTAAAAATAATTTCTGTTTGATACAGTCACAGTGAGATTTGCAAACTCATCTTTACAATATAAAAAACACACGCATACTGTTTACTTTTTTTTTATTATGGCTACATTTTCTGAAATTTAATCTTGTAATAATAAAGAGTAAAAATGTTACTGACATTTTATCCCTTTCTATAGTCAATAAAAGATATTGCAGAGTAATATAAACTAATAAATATTTTTTTGACCCTTGTGAATAGACATTTCTCCTTTCAAATTTGAGAAATTTCATTATACAATAATAACAAGCACTAGTGTATACAAAATTACTTGTTTAAAAAATACCCATAAATGAAATGTTTAATCTAGGAATGCATACACACAAGAACCTGTGGAGTGTGGTCTAATTTTGTTCTCCAAATTGTTATTGTTCATTCTGGTGAAAAGTATTTTCTCATACAACTAAATGTCATCATTCTTGTGATTGTCACAATTCTTATTTATCACTTTTTTTTAGGCTACCATCATTGTACTGTCCTTGTGTACTTTTGTAAAATATTTTCTGGGTGACTTGGCAGAAAGAAGGAATTGTAACCTTAAAATTCCCAATCTACAAAAAAAAAAAATCACTCCATTTTTCAGGCAATTCTAGGCACCTCCACAGATTTGCTAAAAACTGAGCACACAATGATGAAAACATGCCCCAAACTTAATAAAAACAAAGTTTTATCAAAATCTGTTGGTATTGAGTTGAAAGACCAAAAGACTTTTTTATTATTAAATTATATTTTTTTATCCTTTTTAGAACATTCAAAATTTTGGTTAGAAATCTTGTTTTTCTTCCATCAGCAGGGTGGGGACCAAAGATTAGTAGAGGAAATTTTAGTGTCTTTTTTTGTGGTGAAAAACATTCATTTCAAAATTCCTGCAAAAATCAAATAATTGTCAGGTTTTAATGAAACTTTCAGGACTTATTCAGAAATGAATGAAATTATTTCAGAAATGCTTTCTTTGGAAAACCTTTCTTTTTTTACATCTGTTAGCCCCCAACTTATTTAATTTTTTGAAAATTTTGGGAAATTAATTTTTGTACCACTTAATGATCATATTTAGTTATCCTTGGAGAATTTAAATTGTCAATTCATTTTTAGATGACCAGTTACTGAAAATCTGCTCTGAATTGTAAAATAAAAAATGCAATAAGACTAACACATTATTTAATTAGAAAAGCTTTTAATTGTTTTTATAAATAAAGATATATATGTACAGTCTTACAAAAAAAATTTTTTTATGAATAATGAATTTTTACAAGAATTCTTTTTATTTTTAAAAATTTTAATTAGAATAGTTTATAAAATTTTAAATTTCTGTATTAATTTGTACTGGTTAAGTGATATTATTAAGTAAAAACCTTATTTATTAATCATAAATGGAAATTGCTAAAATTCATTGACCTTCAATATTTAAACAAATTTGAAGGTTGTTTTGTGTGTATAAACATGTTAATTTTTGTAAATATGGATGTCCGTACATGATGACATTATCAGAAAATAAGAGTATAGTAAATTTAAAGCCAGAGTACCTAAAGTTCATTAAAACATTATGTTAAGGAGAATATTTTCCAAAATTTTTAAGATTACTGGATAGTTAAAAATTATATAAAAAAGGCACTCATGTTATATTCCTCAAGTAATTTTTACAGATATGTCCACCATAGAAAAAAATTATATTTCTGTCAACACCTTAAATAAACACCTACTGCCATGTTAAGAAATGCATTTTTGCGATATTTTAAGCTTAAAAATAGTCTCTGGCATATTAAACCATTAATAAATTAGTAAATGCGCCCTGTACAAGTTCTTGGTACTGTTCAGCAGTCACCATTTTAAAAACAGTTTTTATTCAGTCTGTGGAGTTCTCACAGGAATTCTTTCAGAGTTTTGCCTAGTTTCTGTTATAGGTAGCTAAAATGTGGCTGGCAAAAATTTCATTTGTCTTAACATATAGTTGTTCTAGGAGGTTTATAGCTATCTCGTATGCAGTACAATACTCTATGTATTTGTAAATTCAAATTGAAATGCAGCTAACAAGCAATTTTAATTTGTTTGGAGTAGTGTCATCACATTCTTTAAAGAAATTGTTTAACATTTTAATTCAGCGTTTCCATTCCTTTGTTGCCATAGGGGAGTTTGGGTCAAGGTCCAGTTTTGGTGATTTAAACATTGTCTTTTCCAAACTGATATCTTATGTAGTATCCAAAAGCAGACAGCTCAATTCACCATTCTAAAACTTTATTGTTTTTAATTAGTGGTTGGATTCTGTCGGATAAGTTGAATAAAACATTATATTAAGGAGAATATTTTCCTAAATAAATATGCTTACCCTCTCCCACCAATTGAAGAGAACTAGCCAAGTACATTGTCTTTTCTACCTTTGATCTGTAAAACATCTACTGCTAAATTCATTTTTTTCTTTTTTTAACTGAAAACAATGTACTGCTTTGGTAGCTAATAGGAAGGCTATATTAGTACTGTAGACTGCCATTCAGTGTGATGAAAGGTGTTACTGTCTTCCAATAGGAAATGGACAAACTTATCCAAGAACAAGCGTTAAGACATGCCTTTTCTTGACAATATAACTGCCACAAGGGAGTTCCTTAATTAAGGCTTTTTAATCATTAATATTGAATTCTACCCAGCTATTTTGAATCGTATTTATTCTGTCGATATTGTCCCTTGCTCGACAACATGGAGTAAGTTAGTTCATTAAAGCTTCTTAAGTGTTAATAATTGATTATTTTCATTAAAATACAAATTCTTTCTAAAAGTTTATTTTCTAGAATAATTCTATTTTTATCCAGTTTTTGTAAATTTTTATTTTGTTTTAAAAAAAAAAAAGTTAAAAATCCATTTTTTAATTTTAACAATTTTTAATGAAAAACTTTTATGATCGTGCTTTCTATTTTTAAACTACTTGATGAATCTTATTGAAGATATCTTCATTTAGTTTTGCAAATATATTTACTCTTTGCAACATATAGTTAGGATCCTTTGGTCAATCTACATGAACATGAAAGCTAAACAAAGGTCACTCTCTCTTGTTGCTGCATTTGTCAATAAAAATTGCTTTCTTTTTTAAATTGCTTCAATCTAAAAAAAACACCCATTTTTGTTTTGACTGTCAACGTTGTAAATAAATCAAAGAATGATGTTAGTTCTCATTATTTTCTGTACCTTTTTAAAACAAAGTTTTAAATAGAGATGACCTGATTTTTGACTCTAAAGTTGTTTTAAACCAAGGACATTGTTTGATGTAATATTTTTAATGAAAACTTTTAATTTATAGATATTTTTCTATTGATTTTATTTTTCTTTTTAATTTTGTTTCTTTCTTATTGTCAATCCTACTTGGTTCCTCTTGATGAAATTATTGTTAAGAGTGGATCTCTAGCAATTGCACTATAACATAATAAGCAAGTGTGAAATATGTGTATGATTTTTGCACCTCAGTATATTGAATGTAAAATGTATGAAAAATATAAAAAAAACTATGCAAGTTACTTTTATATTAAAAAAAAAAAAATCTTTGTTTAGGAAATTTTTTTTCTTATTTGGTTTCTTTTGAGGCCAAAATTTATCCATGTGACTAAAATGGAAGAAAAAACTTTCTTTTGTCCTAGGGGTTAAAAGTGTTGCAATTTGAACTTTAGAAAACCTTGTTTTTTTTTTTTTTTTTAATCAAGTTCTATGAACTCTACAAAAAAAAGAAAAAGTCATTGTTGTTCAACTTTTTAAATTGAACAGCTTTGAGAGAATTGCTTGTTTGTTAAAATTCTGCCCAGTTTGGTAAATGTCACATTTGTGAAAATAGTTGTAATTGTCCTCTTGTTTGGATAAAGTTTACATTACAACCATTTATAATGAAATATCTTTAGTTGAATCAGCCAAAACATTTCCCTTGCAAAATGATGATGTCACTAATGTAGTTTCTTCTGCAGAATTCCAGGGTAGAATTACCATGGCAGCATATTTTATTTTTTGTAACCTTTCAAAAACTTTTTCATTTATTATCAGTTAGTGAAAAAGTAAGAATTGTATTTTTTCTTTCAAACAGTTTTATGAAGCTACAGATAATTCATTCTTATTGGATTAAAAGGCTATCTTCTGATTTTAATAATAGTTTTTTTTTTCAGAAGGTTTCTTGTAGCCTACAAATGAATCATACCTTTTGTTGACTGCTAAACTAAATTTACAGCTGACCCCAAAATCTTTGCCTTCACTGCACATTTTTACTCAAAGGTTTTGTAGAGATAGACAAAATGTCAAATCATTTCTTGGTCATTTTCAGGACTTGCAAATTGATTTAGATAAAAAATGACAACTTTTTAAAAATATAATTTGTCATGAAAATAAAAATATTGTAAATCAAATAACCTTAAAAATATCTTTTTGTTAGATAATAATATTTTGGCTTATTGTTAACTATATAGGTCATACATCAGCGTATATGATAACATTTCGCTCATCAAACAAGCTTAAGATAAGTGAAACTGGAAAAACAAATATGTGATTAACAAACAAGAAAAGCTGTATTTGAAATTTTATCTGGTATGATATTAAAATCTTTTTCTTTGTTAAACCAATATTGATGACAACCCTGATATATTTTTTTTTTTTTTTTTTTTTTTTGGCTTTAAATAAATTGTTTAATGTTTTAGATATTTGCAGGGTAAAATGTTTTTTGCTAAAAAAAAAAAAGCCTTTAAATATAACATTTGAAAAAATTACAAAATTTTTGATTATTATAATTTTACAGCATAAAAAGTTACAAAAATACAATTTAAAGCTGAAATATTGATTTATTCAAAACACTTTAATTGTAATTTTTTTTTCTTTTTGACACAGAAAAGCAATAAACAATTTACTCGCATCAATGGCAGATGAACAATTTGTGGCAGGCAAGGCTGCCTAAAGCAATTCATTTGCAACTAAATACAGTGATTGATGACTGAAGAATTACTAAGTTTACCCAATAGTACACAATATTTTCTTTTAAATGGTCAACGAATTAAAACTGATCAACTGAACCATTTGAATTTAAGCACCAAAAACCATATTAACCAATGAATGAATGAATGAAAATTGTCAAAACAAACTTTGTGAATAGTACTCTATTCACAAAGTTTGTTTTGAAAATAAATCTCTCATAGGAAATGCAATATTTCCTCTTCACTGTGTGTGTGTGTGTGTGTTGTATCTAAATCAAGATTGTTGCTGGTTTTGAATTGTGAGAAAATTTAGAGCCAAATGGTTCATCACTCAAAATTTTGTACTTTTCCTAATTTACAATTGAAGAATTTTGAGACTGGGCTAAGACTATTGCAAATTCTCTTGATAACAAACCCTGCAAACAACAGTTTTTTTTATTAAAAGCAGAAACAAATTGTCATTGCAGGTATCGTTATCAGCATCACTTTTAACCTCTTCTCAACTTTTTGGCTGTTGATTTTTTTTTTTTTTTTTTTTTTATTTGATGACAAATCACTGACTATCTTATATGGTAGCTCAGATTTTTTTATTTCATTTCATTTATGTATATTTTAGCTGCCTCCTGTTATATTTAAATTTTTCAGTTTTATTTTTAACAAAACTATTTATGATAGTATCATTGTCATTCCAGCAAAGTATTTTTTTATAAACTACCAGCATAAAAATGTCAGTTTGTTGTTTGTGGTTAATGTGAATTATAAAATCAATTCAAATTTTACTGATAAGTTTTCTTTGGTGCTTTTGTTTTTATTTCAATTGGTCTTCAAATAAATCATATTGCAAAAATGACTTTTTAAAAAACTCACTCCTTTTAGCAAAGGGCTTAAATACTGGCAGTTTATTCCATTGTAAAGGATTGATTATAGAATTGTTTGTAGAAAGGAATGTTTGGTCTGATATGAATCAGACAAAAAATATCAAATCATATTTACTTGGAATGTTGGATAAATATTGACTTTTGTTAATAATACAAATATTTTTTTTCACTTGTAGATTGAATAAAATTGATTTGAATGAAGAAAAGATTTTCATGTCATTAGACAATTTGATTAATTTAACATCTTCCTTGGATTAAATTTAATTTTTATAACTAGATTTTTATTTGAAAAAAGGAAAATTATCAGAAAAATATTCATATAGAAGAAAAAGATCATTTTTACTCTGTGACATTATTTGAAGAAAAACTTGTATGATGAAAATAGTTTTACTCGAGTAACTTGAAAAACAAAACAAAGGTTTGTGTGTGTGTGTGTGTGTGTAATTGCTCAACATTTGATTACATTTTTAAATGGTTTATGTAACTTGTGTTTATCAATCTTCAGTCTTTGACTTTGTTAATGTGTATAAGGAAGGCCAAAGGTCATATTGACAAATAAGATTACAAACAATGATGGACATAATTGGCCAAATGTATGGAGTAATTATAATAGTTTATCTCATGACACATGACCAAACTTTTATGACTATAGTCAAGTTGCACTTTATATTTTACATTTTTATTAATTCAGTGAAACAAACTTTCCAACTGCCACAGCAATTCTTTTCAAATCTCTGACATTGATAACTTTTTACCACATTTTTTTGCTTATAAAAGTGGAAGAAAGTTATTTCACAACTATACACAAACATTTAACCTTCTTTCTGTCTCTGTTTTTTTTCCTCTTCACTTTCCCAAGCTTTTAAAGTTCCAGTCCTGAAAGCTTTTGTCACATTTCTTGTCAGTTTTCACACCATCCCCTTTTCTACTTCCTCAATTGGAAAAGGTCAACAGTCAAATTTGAGTTTGGGAATTTTGCCTGAGAATGAAATTAATCTTTTGGTTGTTACCATCTTTGGGTCAACCTCCCATCCAAGTTGAGGCTTGTTGTCATTTATTGGAAATTCTGCTATAGCTTTTACAGGAAAATGTCTCGCATTTCAGCTAAGCAATAGCAATTTTTATTCAGGCATTGATTCATAATATTCTGTAAATATAAGGGCTTTGTTGGATATATTTATGTGATTAAACAAAGAACTAATAAATGGAAGATGGTGGAAGTGAATTAGATTAATTGAATTAATAAAAATCATGGTTTTATATAATGATCTCAGTAAGTGGACCAGTCAGTCTGATACAACTGAATACTGATAAGTTCTGTCATTTTTGCTGTCTATTGTTCTTAATGTGTATCATTAATAGAGAAGCTTTAGGTTATATTATTTTTATTTTTTTTTTTTGTAAAATACTTTTGTCACTAGACTACAGAATTATTGATGCATCTTTAGTCAAATTTGCTTAAAACCGAAGCTATTACACATACTTGTTAGACGGAAGGCTGATCATTTTAAAAATTTTCAGTTATCTGTTCTGAATAAGACTTGTGTTTTTATGTCCATCGTATTTGTCATATTGAACTGAATTGTATTTTGATGAATATTGTCTTGAAAAAGGTTTATTAAACCGAAACGTCAGACGTCGACATTTCTTTCATTTTAACTACATTTAAGGATTTTTGTTTGTTTTTTCAAAATTTCTTCATTCTGTCGGATTTATATCCATTTACACTTGCTTATATACTTGTCAGAGCAAAACTAATATTGTCTAAATCTCCAGTGGCAGAATATAAAATAAAAATCAATTTAAAGTAAAGTTTGAGCTTTAAAGACTGAATTTTCTCTCATTATCCAGTTTTGCCAAAGAAGAGTCTGGGTGTTTTAATTTAATATAAAATTTTACAAGTAACTGAAAAAAGTGGAGTTCTGTCTTAGTAAAATTTCTGGTCATCAGATTCACCAACTTTTCCTTGTTTTTTGAACTGGGGAATATTTCTTACGTCTCAAGCTTTGTTATTAGCTCTTCTCGTTCCTCACTTTTTTGTTTAAAAATAATTTAAAAACCTCAACTTATAAACGAATATATTTATTATTATAATTTAGATTGATAAAAAGCATTAGGAATATGGAAGCAGAAAGGGTCAATATATAACGGCCTGTGGGTTGTCTTAGCAAGTTGAATGTGAACCCCGGTCTTTCACGGAATTACTCCTGTCACATTACCAAAGTATTGTCCGCAAGTGCCATCTACATGTAACAATAAATTCTGAGATTGAGGAAGGCAGCAAATAACTCATATTGTGTAAGATAATAATGGCGAGGGCAAAATTAACCATGATGATTTTCTACCTTATTTATTCGAGATTGAACTCGCAAGGAAGTTATCACATCTCTTGCCTCTTAAGTTGGATAGACAGACATTCGGCGTTTGGTGCGTTCCCAACTTCCATTTGGAGAAGAATAGACTGGAGATATTGGAAAAAGATTAACTGTAGTTAATTTATTGTCAAAGGCTTCTTTCCTTGAAGAGAGGGCCGAGATGTGTGTTTATCTACACATTCATTTTTTACTGTCAGTGCTTCCGTTCCTGTGTTTTAAACTATCTGAAATAGAGAATTATATTTAAAATCATTTATTGGTCACTGGCATCGCATGGTGCATTGCGAGACTCTGCTGCCTTCAAATCCTTCTGAGGACGGAGGAATATCAAATCAAATACTGACATCCTAGGTTGGATTTGTGCACAAATTGATGATCACGTCAGATTCTAGAAAGAAATTATCAAAAGTCAAAAAACACTTTTCACTTTGAAATGTATACTTGGATGAAGTTGTTTTTGGCTTTGAAAAATGTACGCGTTTTTCTCCAACCGAGTGTTCCTTTTTTCACGAATATCGACACGCTCTGAGCGTATTATTCTATCTCGTAAATTCTAGCCTCAATGAAGCAAGTGTGAAAATGCGTTATCAATCATTAGCATGTGGGGCTGTGCGATATAATTGGTTCCAGGCGCAATGAAGTATGGTTGGTTTAACAAATATGGCTTGTTAAATTGACAACAGGATAGTGAAAAATCATTACATTCCCCTAGACCAGGGGTCGGCAACTCATTTGACCCCGCGGGCCGGATCGTGTTATAATGACGGGTTGCGGGCCGGACGAAGGTCATTAATGAAAAATTAAGGAAAATTACATATGCAGACCCCTGTCAACCTAAATATTTAAAATCATAATGAAAATAGACATTAAGAAATCAGAAAAACAAAAGAAAATCTAAAATTAAAAAACACCTAACAAAAATTACTTTTCCTCAAGGAACGACAAAATACTTCGGTTGATTTTTTTCACTTTGAAGTGAAATGGATGAAATTATGACGTGTAGATCTGAAACTGTTATTGAAAATTGTTCCACAAACGAACCACACACACACACACACACACATCAAACAAAAACGAAGCACATATACCCATACATACGAGTACAAATAGTTGCAAACATATACACTTACGTACGTACACATGCGGTATCATCCACGCATTCATAAGGCATGTATGTATAATGCGCGTATGTTTAACTGTCTTTAGATTTTTGCTACCGAGTATGTGAGTCCCTCCCTGACCTCTTTCACTTTATCGTTCCTTTCGCTTCTGTTATCTTTTAATGTAGCCAAGGGTCATAACAAATATGTATCCATTATTTGACATTTAAACGTAGGCAACGCAACTTGGTAAAATAACTGGCAGATAGTCTAATATTTTTAGTGCACTGAGATGTGTAAACATTATATGGAAAATGACATATAACAAATTTCATTTGAAGGTCGGCTCTCATGTTAAAAATAGTCATTGGTAATCAGGCTCGCGGGCCGATCAAAATGCTTTCGCGGGCCGGATCCGGCCCGCGGGCCGTAGGTTGCCGACCCTTGCCCTAGACCTTGCGTCATATTGTTTTATTTACAAAAATAAATATTTATTGAGGTTTCTCTTTTCACATTGATTGAACCTAAAGAAATTTACAAGATGGATAAAAATATACAAAGAATAGATTTGAGCGTCCGAAAAATAATGGTGGATATTACCTGCAAGGATTTTTTAGGTAAAGTTTGCTGAATTTAAATGAATAAATGAACAATTTGTTAAGGTAGCTTTGTTTTCGCTTTATTACAAATAAAGGGAGGAAACTAATATTAGAATATTTTATCGAAGTAATGCATTATTTCTCTCCCTTGTATTAATACTGAAATTTCCACGAAACGCTGGTAACTTTACATAAAAGATATTGGTTTAAATCTAACCAAAAGTTATGTGAAAGGGTCTGCAAGGAAAACTGTTTGACTGCAAGATGTTCCATATACAGAAATCTATATTCACATATTACAAATTAACCAAGAAGGACAGATTTACGTCCCTATTTCAATTTTCAAAAGTTCCGAAAATTGAATTCTAAAATTTTCTTGCAAAATTTGTAAATTATTTGTTTTACAAAACAAATATTTATTTTTCACCTTCCTTATACAGCGGTAAATATTAACGTAAATCAAACATTTTACAATAAAAATTCAGATCAAAGTTCAAGTAATAACTGTGTCATGTTACGCAGATATTCACACACACACACACACACACACACACACACACACACACACACACACACACATCACCCTTTAGACTTTCATGCACAAGGTAATCGCAAGGTACGGAGTATAAATTTTAGCTCTGGTATTATATATCGAGCAGTTTTATAACCACTAGTACTTACTGTGCGTTAGTATATGTTAATATATATATAATGTATCGTCAAAGTACATGTGCTTTTTCCTAAATGGGGAAAAAAAAAAAAAAAAAAAAAGAAGTGCAAATCTTGTTTTTAAAAAATTACAAAAAATCAGGAAATTATCTGATTTAAATGAAATCTTGAACATTTATTCATTAATGTATTAATTTTATACGAAATGTCTTATTTTATTGGAAGCAGAGGTGGAAGTTTATTTTTGTTCAGTTTCGCCTACACTTTCAGTACATCGTTTTTAAAATTTGTTTAAAACTTGTTTAAAATTAGGTCTTGATGACAAATATATATTTTACATTGTTTTATAAAGAAAAACACGTGAAGATATTTCAGTTAAAAAATATGCAATATCAAGTCAGAACATCTTTAAAGTCTGTCCTAAATTATTGTAAAAATAAAATATTTGGTGTTTGGCATAACAGTTTTGCATAAGTTAAGCACTTTATTTCCTTTCAGATTTGACAGGCAAAAAGATCTGCAACGAATATGTATTTTTGAAAAATTTACTTTTTCTGTGTGGTTTTGAAATTCCTCCGGTTGTTGATGAAAAATTAAATAAAGATGTATTTTAAGAATGGAAAAATGCAGTCTATTGCCATTTTCGTGTCAGAAATATTAAAAGAATAATGCGTTTTCTAATACTCTTCTCTGCATTCAAATTGAGTTGTTTAACATCTGCCGATAAAGCAACATGTTTTGCTCGTATTTTCTCTTCAAACTCTACTCTTGACTTATCTGGAATATCTTTGCCTGACTTACTACTTAGAACTTAGTTTCTATTGAGTGATATGCATATAACTCCGTCCATGGTTTCTGCTATCATCTCTAAACTGGATTCTCACAAAACACGTGGTATCCCTGGAATAGGTCTTCCTTAAGAAACGTGCTCCTGAACTGGCTCCTGTTCTCTCTAAACTCTACAATAAATACCTTGCTGTTTCTTGATTACCGGCTTGTTGGAAATCCTCTTCTTTAGTTTCAATCATTAAAATGTCAGTCGAACTATCTGATCCTTCTAACTATCGGCCGATTAGTCTTCTGCCAGATTTTTGCTAAAGTAATAGAGGCTCTAATTAACTCCTAACTGGTTGAGCATCTCACCTCGCAAGGTCTTCTTTCAGATAAGCAATATCATCTTCGCTTCTCTAGGTCAACTGCCTATGTATTAACGATGATTGTTGAAAGAGTTGAAAGGTTATGGTATTTCTGGATGAATTTTTGAACTGATTCAATCTTTCTTATCAAATCACAAAATGAAAGTTGTCTTGAATGGCCACTCTTCTAGATCTTTTTGCATTAATGCAGCTGTTCCCCAGGGTACTATCCTTTGACACCTACGTTGTTTCTAATTTTCATCAATGACCTTTTTGATTTCATCAGTTTTCATCTTGGTATCTATCCTGATGACACAACCATTTATTCCTATCTTAATACTAAATCTGATCAGTTCGATAAGGGCAAATTGGCAACTGATATAAAAAATGACCTACAATCTATTGTTAGTATCCATCTATATTTCTGAAATGAGGTATTATGTACACTATTTACATTATTCGGACTATTGTCCCCATCTTTGTCGCCATATTTATTACAAATTCGTAAACTTAAGGAATCAGCACATATGCTAGGCCAAAAAAATCACCTGAACCGACCAAGCATAGAAATAAATACAATATGGGAACCAGTAATAAGGAGTGCCAGAGAAAAGTAATAATAACAACAAAAATTGCAATATGAGTACTGGTAAAAAAAATCACACTGAAAACCCAGAAATTCATACCCAGATGTCCTCAAGGACACATAGCAGAGTGGATAAAGGCGTTGGTTAAATCCAGTGACAGGACCCAAAGAGTGTGAGTTCAATACCCGGTTAAGGCGGTGGAGAACTTGGAGAGGAGAATTAACAGGAGATAACTGATAACTGACATCCATTAGATATGGCACGTGGAACTAGAGCAGTCTACCCAAGAGAACGAAATAAAGGGTTTAGTTCGACATTCCAACGATCTGAAGAAAGCCGGAGCGTACAACGGCCGAAACGTTGTAATAAATATGGCGACAAAGATGAGGTCAAGAGTCCGAATAATGTAAATAATCTCTTATTAATTGGGTAAAGAATGTTTTGTTAATTTTAACGTCTTCAAAACGAATCTGCTCTCTCAATCGTCTGAGACAAGCCTTTCTGCTTTCCATCAATCAGTATAGCAAGAGTGTGTGATTAATTACGCCTTCTTGGATTAACGTTGTCTACTGACATGAAGTGGAAAGATTATAGCGAATTGATTGCTAGGTTTGCTGATAGGAATGTTTGTTTACTGTCACGTGCTAGACAATTTTTTTTCGCCAGAGTCTATGTTACATATTTACAAGTCTACCAATCGTCCTTGTTTTGAATATTGCTGCCACATCTGGTCTGGTGCTCCTGCTGTATATTTAAAGATTCTTGATAAAATCCAAAAAAGAAAAATCTGCCATGTTATTGGTCCTGACCTGGCATCTCGGTTTCAGTCACTTTCCTCACCGCCGTAATGTAGCTTCCCTGTGCTTTTTCTATGAATACTTTCATGGGAATTGTTTTGATTCAGTTTTTCGTCTATGGTACCTAGACTTTACGAATTTAAGCTCAGTACTAGCTTGGCGGCAAGGTCTCATCATTTTACAGTTGAAATGGCTAGCTGTAACCGTAAGTCTTATGTTAACAGTTTCTTCTATCGCACTTCTCGCTTGTGGGACTTTCTTCCGGCTTTGTGCTTCCAAGTCTACTTTGATTTTCAAAAGTTTAAATGCAATTTCAATCGTTATCTTCTGTCTTCTTGTTCTTTTATTGTTCATTCTCCTTAATAGTCTTTTCTTCTCATAGTCTCTCGCACTCAGTATTGCCCTTTGCGTCTTAGTGAATTTAGTGCATTGCTTGGGTTGAAATAAAGACATCTTGACATATTTATTATATAAAATGATCATTTTAAAACTTAAACGAAACCAGTGTCTGTATTTTGGTAGTTTTAATGATCTGAAATTGAATTTGAGGCTTTTTAAAAGTTGGGTTTGCAGAGGGAACTTTTTGATATATGAACTTGTTGACAGATGCAATGTAGTTAATTCATTTGTTTAACTGCTCTCTAGAGGAGAAATGTTTCCTTGTTTTCAAGAATGCGGGTGAACATTGATGCCCATCGCAGTATCAAATATACGATCCATGGCTAAAGATGGTGGAAAAATGGTCTGGATTCCTTGTACCGCTCCAGTAATTATCTGTCTCCGCCTGCTATGCGATGCCTTTAACAAGAGCCAGATCAAACCACAAATCGAATATTCTTCTATCTGACCTGGAGCTTCACAGTCATGATGAATTACTCTACAACCCTCCCGCCTTCTCACAGACGAAACGTCGCAAGCCTACCGCTACGCTATCGCTATTTCTATAGCAAATGTTCTGATAATCTACAGCCTTTATTTGCACCAGCCTTGACTTTATCATTTATGATTCGCTATTGTCAGATACACCGGAACGAATCCTGCCCATTTCTTTCGCATTCTGTTTTTGTTAGAAGGAAGTTCTATTCAGGCAGATTCTTCCCAAGAACTGTTGCTTCGTGGAACACCCGAGAGGATGCTTTTCGGATTGCTACAATCTTAACCTCTTTAAGAAAATTTTTTACAATTTTTTTAAAACAAATATCTTTTAAAGTGTTATAAGTTTTATGTGATTAGCTGACCGTAACAGTATTTAAAAAAATATTTTAAGACCTCGTTGAAACATGTAAAACTATTTTTCTTTTTTTATATATTTTTTATTATATATTTATATATTTAGGCTATTATCTTTTATTATCTTTTAAATAAACCCAAAATTTGACTAAAAAAAGGAGACATTTAAATTTAAGGCATGCTGACCATACTGACCATGCTGACTTAAGATTACGTTTAAGCATATCTGCTATAAGATTATTGTGATGATGTTAATTATCGGGTTATTGTCAATGTGCACACGATATAACGACTGTAGCTCTCTGTGTTTGCGTGCACAGAAAAAGGAAATTAATTCGAAAAAATTATATTGTCACATAATAAATTTTAGAAAAATATTTTCTTCAGAATAACTTTAGCCTTTTCCCTACTGAATAAATGAAACGTGACTCATTGAAATTTTAAATGGGATTTTTAGAAGTCACAAGAGGAAGTTACTCATGTTTTAGGTTTTATCTAATTATGTCCCTTTGCAATTATCTCGATTGGAATGTTTATGACGTAGTTTGTATCAAGAAAAGAAAGAATAAAAATACATTTCTATTGAAATGACAAAAATGAAGAAATTTACAAAATCAAAAATGTTCAAAGAACTTCAAATAATTGAATGTTGTGATAGTAGATTTAAGTTGGGTTAAAAAACAAAGGGTAAAAAAAAAACTAAAGCGTAGGGGGACTGTGTAAAACATCGACATGGTTGTGCGTCTGTCTGTCTTGAAAATCAGAATTATTTATTACTGGCTTGAACACCGGTCACTGGTGGCACATCAAATGGGAAAGCAGGATGATTGTGTTGCACCGAATAAAGGATGCCTACCTTAAAAATTATCTTTTAAACTCCTGGCTTGAACGTCGAAAACTGACGATACATTTACAAGTCTCGCTTGCCTTTGGGGCTTGTGGAGGGAACCTAGAACAACACCATATGCATCGAAAACAGTGTGAAACTCTTTTCTACTGCCATTTTTGCAGCATGAAAGCGATTTTTATGGATGGGTGTTTAGCCACACAGTATTTACTTTGCATTCCTACAGTGTATATGTGTGCACGCGCGTCTGTGTGAGTGTATGTGTGTGTGCGTGCGTGTGTGTCGATCTTATACACATCCCTGCTCACTGACGTTAAATATTGGAATTATAACATTGTTTATTATTGTTTCATTCCTATTTTCACCTATTTAATGTGTATTCAAATTAATTACTTGTGCCCGCTTCAATTCTTTCATTGCAATCCCAGTAATCCAATTCCTTGATTTTCAAAATCAATTGCCGTGAGAAAGTTCATTTGTAAAATGTTAGAATTTAAGATTCGTGCCACAACAGTTGGATGAATCAATTTTGTGTTCATTTTCGTGTCAAGAAGAAAACAAACAACAATGGAATGCGTTTCTAGATTTATTTGGAGAAAATTCGGTCATCCAAACAAAGCAACTTGAAACAACATTTCCAACAAAAACTTTTAATCTACATCATTTTTTTATTATTTATTTTAAATAACAATAAAAAAAAAATCAAAACAAAAATCAAAAAGTCACCTGTAATTTTTTGTTGCGTTTTACAAAATTTATGTTTTCCTCATTTGAAACTTGATTTATTAACAAATAGACTTTTTTAAAATCCAAAATTAAGAAATATTTTACTATCTTCGAATGTCTATTGTAACATATTCTTCTAGAATTTTCGCCTGGAAATTAAGTTCGTTCTAGGATTTTCGCCTGGAAATTAAGTTCGTTCTAGGATTTTCGATTGGAAATTAAGTTCATTCCAGGAATGTAGTACTTTCGGTCTCACTTTCTCTCCAAGAGAGAGAGAGAGAGAGAAAAAAAGAAGTAAAACAAATATTAAGAAGAAAAGAAATCTCAGTTTCTTGGAAAAATGGTTTAAAAATTATAGACATAACCATGTTTTTTTTTATTATTACTGAAAAAATGGTTAAACATGTTTATGATACTATAAACTTATTATGTTATAAGGTGTGGGCAGGATTCTTATGTAAGGAGTAAACAGGTATTTTAACTAAATAGTTGACAGCGAATCCAGTCAAGGAGTAAGTAAAGTGAGGAGAGGGATCTTAGCTAATTTATCTGAGCTAAGAAACTGACAAGGACCCCAGCAGTAGTTAATTCTATTAAGAAGTGGACAGGGATCTCAGCTCTGTAGTGTTTAGTGTCATATGCTAAGGAATAGGCAGGTTATTTTGTAAAGGAGTGGGTATGAGTCCCAGTTAATGAATTAGTAGTGTCTACGACTTAGAAGTAGGCAGCGACTCCTGTTAAGATGATGTTAGAGATTTCAGCTAAGTAGTTAAGCTGTAGGCGGGTAATTCTGTAAAGTTGTGGGTAGGGATCTCAAGTAAGAAGTGGACACATATTTTAACTAACGAGTGGGTTGAGATTTGTGGTTTGGTTTTGCTAATTGATCACCCAATACAAGGCCCAAGAAGAGTCAATTAAAATACATGGTTACTGAATGAGGTTTTGTTGTATGAAGAGGAGTAGGAGGCGGCGGAGGCGTTAACGCTTGAAGCGGTTCTTGGGAAGAAGCTGTCTCAATAGAACTCTCTTCTTATTAATGGAATACGAAGGAAATGTGGATGGTTCGACCCTGTGTATGTGACATGGATGGTTTGAGTTGTGAAGGCATGAACTCACGGGAGCAAGGAATGTAGTTCGTCAGAAGATTTGCTATGGAAATAGTAATAGAGTAGCGTAAGACTTGACACGATTCATCTGTGTGTGCGTCTCTCTCTCTCTCTCTCTCTCTCTCTCTCTCTCTCTCTCTCTCTCTGTGTGAAATATGCTGAAGGTTTCCCAAACGTTGTAAAGAGTAAATCCAACTTTGTCCCTACCCACATAACCCTACCCACTGATTGAGAGAATTAACTGACCACTGGCAGCTAAATATTGTTGTAGAGGAGAAAAATAATTCATCACCCACAAGGCCACATAGACGCGTCTGAACTCTATCAAGGTTGGAGAATGATGTCTGGGTAGCTCCAGCACAGGTACTTTGTAGAATGGTGCAAGGCATCAATAATTGGAGAGAACTTAGGTCCTAATAGTCGTTCGAAGAAAGGATCCATCTTGAGGGTCTAACCATTCATTATGATAGGCGAAAATTCAGAGTCGGTTGGATGATGATGACACGTTACTAACTTGGTTTTGGAGGTATTGACAGTTACCAGCCAGCTGCTTCCCCCATCGAGATAAGAGAACAAGTTCAGAGCAGAGATCAGCTGCCAGGTTCAGTAAGGGTTGAACAAGGAGTACATTTCAGGAGTGGTCAGGTAATTCTCTCAAGCAGTGGGTAGGGTAGGTTTATGTGGGTAGGGACAAAGTTGGATTTACTCTTCACACAAGCACACACGCACACACACACGCACACAATATTTTACTTATACACAAACGGAAAATATGCTTACGAAACCTTGAACCTTTCTTAATTTACTCAATATTTTTCGGGTTCGATTAAAAAAATGAGAAAATCTCATTTATTTCGCATATAAACCATTGATTCTCCTGAAGGTACTTTTATGACCTTACAAAATATGCAAGTATGACAGGACTGAGCACATTTAAAAAAATGTGTTTTAGTTTTTGTACATGTTTGTCATAAAGCTAATAAGGATGGATCAGATATTTTCCGCTCGAAAGCGTGAGATACCAGCACTACGCCATGATGCCAGCTGTTGGGCCCGTGTCATGAGTGAATACAATATCTATCTTCCTAGGTTTGTGTAGCACATACAAACGACCATCACTTGTATGAAATCAGAACCTGCTTTCATCACTGAACTCTGCATAGCGCCATTGGATACCATAATGATAATAAATGGTACTTTGACATTGGTGATATGCTTGATTGTATTGTGTTATGAGTAGAAGTCTGCTTCGAGGCATGGGTGCCTATAGTCCTGATGCAAGCGAACGATTCCCAGAGATCATTTGTTCTGATTTGTGCTGTGGATGCTGTCAGGGTATGTCACTTTGGCTCTTACACTGTATCGTAGTGTGTGATCGTCCAGAACTTGGTCTACAGGTGTAGGAATATTCATTTGACTACAACCACTAACATCGAAGCATAAACGACACATCAGATTCATCATGTGCTGCAATTCTTCAAAATGATAATTCTATCAAGAAGAACAACACGAGATCTTTTGTCAAACGACTGTAATTGAACAAAACGAGCCCGTCTGTGTCTCTATGACATGGCACTCCCGCTATTTGTACTCGATACTTTCATCATAATGAACCGTATCACACAGCATGCAGCACCATTTAACGATACGACACAATGGATGCATCTGTATGAGCGTTAGTATTTCATAAGGTTACTTAAAACTAAATTTTATTAGATTATTTACTGCACCTTCATCATCATCATCAGTCCCATGAACACCTGACCAGTTCCCAACATGTATTTGAATTGAAAGCTGACGAGGTATTCATTCATGCGCGGAACCTATCTCTCTCTAGGTCAGACCACAGCCGATGTCCTCCAACGTCTCGCCTTGGTCACGGACAGGTAACCATTTATTGACTTGAATCTAGGACGTCCTCCGTTCAACGCGATTCAGTGTCACCGCTGTGCGCTAGCTGAATATATAACTTCCGCACATTGTGCTTGATAGCCGTTGACTCTACAAGAAGGTTCATTCACACTTTTGAATCCTGTTCTGTTTCTCATCACCTTTCACGCCAGAAAAGCCTCTGCTGAGAGAACAGGTTTAGTTGCTGACACACGACCACATAACAGGTAGTACTGGGTTACATAGTATCAATAGCAATCGTAGTGTATTCTTTACTTTTTTGTCAAAATCGTCATCATCTTTCAGTTGATTGAAATTTTATATTCCGTATGTATATATTGAGCACAGATTGTTTAAATCAATAAAAAAGATTAGTGCAGTGGCTAGCGTTCTAATTACTCTTACTGGAGAGAAAAGTTCACGATACTTGACTGTGGCTCAATGCCAAAATAGTTTCATATAACAAATATCTATTCGCACTAATAAATATGCTTTTCAATTCAAACGTGTTTTTGTAATATTTGTTATAAAAACACGAAACTATAGAAAAAGATAATTAACCAAGAAGTATTAATTTTGAGTTCAACACTTCGCAATTGCACAAACCTGAGATGTCTGAGGTCTACTGGGACATTTGCCAAAAACTAAACACAAACCAACAATGCGTCTAACAATAATAGCAACGACCCTTTGCCTCATGCAAACAGTAGCGATGCATGTCTCTCCGAAGAAGATTGTCAGTGCCGGGAAAAAATAGCAGCTAAAATAATAACATCAATGCAGAAGTTTTGTGTAGCGCTAAATAAAGTAGACCCAGTTTCAGTGACGCGTGTTGGTTAAACAAAAAACAAAACTAATAGGAGAAAACTCGTATGAAAGTCGAGTAGCAAACAGAGAACAGTTATAAACTCTAAACGTTATAAAACGGATATATGAATATTAAGTCGTAAAATGTAGTTTTCAATTTAATTGATTAAAGATAATTAATCGAGAAATTTATTGAGAAAGAGAAAGAAATGAATGTCTTTAACGAGTAGATTTTTTTTTGTAAAACAACAAAGATGATAAATATTTATTGCAATGTATTGCATAGATTCAAAGTAGACAAATGCGCTCCATTAAGAAGATTGTGTTGTGTCAGTTGTGCAGGCGAGGGCTGGTCTGTTTATCTGTTTTGAAAATCACTTTGATGTATAAGAGTTGTTATTTATATGCATTTTCTCATTCTTTCTTGATATGACAGGAAACTAAAAACTTCATTTAAAATTTTGTTTGTGGTTACCCTAAATATTAATGCTGGATTCCCTACAAATTTATTTCAACTAGTGACAAAATCTTTTTCCGGTCATGGATTCGACTTTGCAAGTGAAAACCGATTTGAATTGCGTTTTCTTCTTTTAAAAGCAGAAAAATCTTTCAGATTGCGATAGTTTTATATTTTTGAGTGAATAATACGAGATGACAGGTTGAAACTAATTCTTCTTCCTTCTTTTTTCCGTGTTCATTATTCAGTTGCGGAATTAGTATTTTTCCTTTTCATTTACGTTTAGTGTCAGCGCTTAACCCGCAGTTCTAGCGCGTACGTACGCACATACACATACACGCATATATACCTCAAAGTATTACTTGAATTATTGTTTTGTTGATGTGTTCAAGATGAAAGAAGTCACTTAGACTGATTTCTGTTAACCGGCATCGAATAAATAATTCTGTGGATTTAACGTTTTCTTTGTTATGATCTGTGAAGTTTTGTACCCATGATGAATTCAATTGACGTCCTTTGACGATTACTTACCATTTCGGAATTTTCAACTTATTGTTATCTTTTTATTAATTCTTGTTCGAATTTTAAAGAATACCATTGTTTTATTTTTAGAGTTTTCTTGTTGAATGAAGTCAGAAATTATGTTATTTCTTTGAGGTAATGGATAGAATAGCGGGTAAGTTTACAAGGAAGAGAACCCATAGCATGTGAGTCCAATTGTGTCCTAAGATCTAAGGCTATAAGTTATTAAAGATAGCGTAAATGACTGAAAAACAAATCTATGCAGAGAGACCAGATGGACATTTGTTGAAATTGATAGAACCAAGGGAAATTAAATGTCAGTCCCGATCTCGTTGTGAAGGTGCCTTCTCTCTTTCTCTCTCTCTCTCTCTCTCTGTGTGAAAGAGAGGGTGAGAGAGAGAATACCAACCCCTAAGCATTTTTTTCAAACCACAGATTTAGGTATTTGTCGTGCCTCCATTTAAATTAACAAAATTACTTTTTCTAACCTAACACTGTAACAATCATATAGTTTTTTCTCCGTTTGAAGCGAAAACATAATTTCCAACATCTGGTTTTAGAGAATCCCTTGATTGGTGCAAATCTCTAGTAGAGTGATCAATAGCTAATTCGTGTAGTAAATTCGATCATCAATTGCTCAAAATAAATCAGCTAGACTAGGATCTCCGGTCGTGGTTGGCAATCATTCTAGGCGACGAACAACTCTGATTTCAAACCAAGAATGTATCCTCGAAAACAGACTGATTCCTCTTTATTTAGCAGATCACATCAGGGGGTCAATCCTTGCAGGTGGTACCATGTAACCCAGTATAACCTGTCGCTTTTTATTTGGAGAGGAGATGGGCACTTCCAAGTAATCCCATTACTCAGAGAATGCCACGAAATTATTCAATATTGCCTATTAACAATCTGATTGGTCATAAGTTGAATTGGAAACATTTAGTTTTGCACATTTTGTTGCACCTGAGGGGAACTTGTCTTCTATGAAAATCAACATTAATGCTAACTGTTGCTTGGTATCGAACAACGATCACTGGCGCTATATTACTGAAGAGGGTCCTAAATATTCTCATAAATTTAGTTTTGTCTGGTCTAAAGCTATCCCCCGAGGATCGAACAACCTAAAATTGCTCTGTGAGTATCTTTTTATTCAATCATCGATAGAAATCGAACCTCATCCTTTCGCCACTCATCTTGATACTCTGCCACTGAGCCTTTCCAAATATAACATGTGCATAAATACGCACATTGCGTATTTTGTAGTTCAGATAAGAAAAGCGTGAAAGGATAAAAACTAGGCGTCTTATTGACCACCCGAGCCCAACTCTTTACCCGCTTTTTTGGGGGTGTCTCACTCGGCTAGAAGGAATATCATTGTGGCTTTTGTTTTTATTGATCTGAATATCATTGTGGCTTTATTGACCAGAATAGAAAAGATCTTGGAAAGGTTTTTGCGACGGCCACATTGTTTACACGTTTTTACTCTTTTCTTTTGGAAGTGACCAGAAAGTAAGCGAGGAAGTTCTTCAGTAAGAGGTGCGTCTGGACAGGGATGTGGGTTGAATTATGGAAGAAGTATAGCCCCCCCCACTCCCTTCACCTTTAATCATTCCTCCCTCTTGCTGCGTGCCCTTCTCTTTGTATCTCACAAGTCCTTTCTATTTGACTGATCTGGTCGAAGAGAAGAAGAATCCATAACACAGTTGAATTGGCGGGAGTGAAGTTGAAATGGAATAATGGGAGAAACTTGTTCTGGGGCGGTCAGAGGAGTGGGTGGGATCAGCAGTGACAGAGACAAGGAGGAGCGAGAAGCCCCCATCCCCTGGTGTCCATCATCACAGAGAACGATGATTGTCCATGTGAATCATTTGAGCTTTTCTTGTGAATATTCGCCAACGATACTAAACTGATATGGGTGGGGCTCGACGCCAGCTGCCTACACATGGAGCTTTTATGGGTGTTGGCAACTGGCGGTCATTTTATGCCAATAATAGCAATATGTATCGGAATGGGCGATCGCCTGTATTGTATAAACTTGATCGGAATTACCCTTCCTCTTCTCGACATAGCTGTTCACTTCTTCACCCAGACCTCTGTTCTATGTTCTCTCTATCAGCTATAAAGGGGCGGGGGTAGAATCTTGAGCGGATGGGGTTTATCTTACGAAAAAGGTGAACGATTTCAAAAATATATTATTATCTTTGTTGTTGTTATTTGATTCGAGTTTTGTACTTGAAAGATTCATGTAACACAATCAGCTTCTTCCTATAATGTATCAGATTAAATGTGGCAAATAGCTATATCATAGAACATCATATTATGATTGATTCTTATCAAAGTTGATTATGGAGGTAGCAGCTTTTTGCTGCTACTGCCCTAGCAGATAAAGCACTTATAGGAAAGTATTCTCTCTCTCTCTCTCTCTCTCTCTCTCTCTCTCACACACACACACCGATATAAAAATTTGCACAATAATTTAACAAAATATTTAACAAAATATTTTATTAATATAAATTCATTATTTACTCATCCTTATTCAATCATCAGTTCATTTTCCCTGGTTCCCTGTTATCTGGTGTCATCTTCCAGTAAAAATGGCTAAAGTCATCATAAGAGAAAGATTCCATTTTTTCAGTTGTTCAGTTTTTCTTGGAATTTAAAAAATAAAATATTTTTCAACTTGTTGGAATCACCGATCATGCAAAGAGTATTGAATGGAAACCGCTATGTAATAGTCTGACGACGACAGATCTGGAAGTTTGACGACGACAGATCTGGAAGTCTGACGACGACAGATCTGGAAGTCTGACGGTGACAGATATGAAAAAGATGAGCATTCTACAGTATCTCTCTATATTTCTGAGATGAGGTATTATGTACATTATTTACATTATTCGGACTATTGTCCTCATCTTTGTCGCCATATTTATTACAAAGTTTCGGCCGTTGTACACTTCGGCCTTCTTCAGGTGGTTGGAATGTCGAACTGAACCCTTTATTTCGCTTAATCTCCTGTTAATTCCTCTCTTCAAGTTCTCCACTGCCTTAACCGGGTATTGAACTCACACTCTTTTGGTCCTGTCACTGGATCTAACTAACGCCTTTATCCACTGTGCCATGTGTCCTTGAGGACACACAGCACATTGGCAGTTAAGGCAGTGGAGAACTTTCAGAGGGAAATTAACAAGGAGATAACTGATAACTGACATCCATTAAACACGGCACATGGGACTAGAACAGCCTACCCCAGTGAGCGAAATAAAGGGTTCAGTTCAACATTCCAACTACCCGAAGAAGGCTGGAGCGTACAACGGCCGAAACGTTGTAATAAATATGGCGAAAAAGATGAGGACAATAGTTCGAATAATGTAAGTAATGAGCATTCTAGTTTTATGATTTTTTCTTGCGTCATATTTGCAACAAATGATGTCTTGCAACATAATCAGCGATCGATTCCCATCTTGCTGTTGGCTCTCTGGTTAATTTAAATCTTGTTGAGAAAGTCGTATGGATCGATCGTTTCACATTAATGCTGCTGTTCCCCAGGTAGCCTATCCTTAGACCAATTTTGTTTCTTATCTTCATCAGTGACCATCCAGATGCCAGCAGTTCGGTATTTATGCTTATGACACAAATATTTTCTCTCCTGTCAACAGTAAATTCGATTGGTCTGTTATAGTAAAACCTTCAATCATTTTTTAACTGGAGTAAGAAATGTGAATTTTAACACCTCCAAAACAAAACCGCTATTTTCTAGTTATCTTGGGGAACCTTTTTTGACTTCCGCCAACATGACTAACGCTAACACCTAGCAGAGCTCCAGGAGAGCAACTCAATGCGATCTTTTCGAGCTAACGTTCTCTGTCGACATGAAGTGAAAAAATTCTATTGAATCAATTGCTTCGTCTGTTGCTAGGAAATTTGGTACACTACGTCGAGCCAGACAATTTTTCTTACCAGAATCCATCCTACACGTTTACAAATCTGTAAAATATTGGATATTGCTGTCACATCTGGCCTTGTGCTCCTGCTATATATCTCGAGATTTTTGACAAACTTCAAAGAAGGGTATGTAGTGTTATCGGTCTTAACCTGGCATCTCGACTTCAATCACTTTCCCACTGTTATAACGTGGCTTCTCTGTGCCTTTTTTGCAAAGATTTTCATGGCAATTGTTCCTTGGCACATCGACCGCGCATGAATTTAAGTGTACTACTCGATAGGCAACATGCTCACATCATTTTACTGTTGAAATAACTAGATGTAGCCGTATTCTTTCTAAAGCCTTTTTCTTATGTAATCCTCTACATCAAGTGGCTCTTGGGTCTTGAAAAGAATGAATATTATTGTAGAAAAATGTTCTAATGTAGTAGTTTCTTTTCTCGCACTTCTCGTATGTGAGAATCTCTCTTCGGGCTTCTTGCTCTCCTGTCATCTACGATCTTCAAAAATTTGCATGCAACATCAATCGCCATCTTGTGCATTCCCGAATATTGTTCTCTCATTGTTTTTTGCCTCACAAAGGTTTTTTTTTATTTTCTTTCACTCTCAGTAACCCCTTGCGTCTTAAGGTCATTATCGCCTTTCTTCGGGTGAAATGATTGGAAAAAACTTTCTGGTCAATTTCAATCTTGTTAATTGTCTTGTCAAGTCTTGTTAATGACACCGATGTCAATTCCTATCTTATCGATGGCCATCTTATCCACAAAGTCTTGTTAATGACACACGTCAATTCCTATCTTATCGATGGCCATCTTGTTCCCAAATAATGTTTGATTGTTTTGAGCAAAAAGAGAAACACAAATGTTTGATCGCTTTTCCTTTCCGAAAATTCATGAAACCAATTTTCCGACCTTTTTCTTGTAAAACGGTTATGACTAATTCACGTCTAATTCTCATGAATCTTGATGCGTTGTTTCTGCTGAATCTTTTCTAACGTTCATCCAATTCAATGCATCATAAATTCAGATCACTGAGACATTTCTGGTACACCACTCATACTGTTATTCTTAAATAATTTTCATGCATATTATTTTCCCTTAATATTATTATAAAACAATTTTTTTATGTATTTATCAAAATGGGAATGAATTGCGACGGAACCTAAGTTCACAGCTTTTTTTTTTAAAGTGAATTTCAAAGACAATATTTCGATTTCTGTACAAAGATTTATTCACCCACATATGTGCCATTTTGTTCCATTACATTTCACCATATTTGAAGCAGTCTCATGATTCCATCTGACCAGAAGGTGGCATCTTTCCGGGTGATGAGTGGTTTTTACAGGTTTTCAGAGAATCGAACATATTCCCATTAAGACAATTTTGTAGGGATCGAAAGGTATAAAATCAGGGGAGTGCAGCGGGTGTCGTCGGATGTCACAGCAAAACTGTATCTGTTTCTGATAGGTTTTCAAACAGTCTAGAACGCTAGACATGAAGTCTAGCGTTCTCCTGATGGCTAATTCCGGACGTTTTTTTTTTTTTATCAATTGCTGTTTTTAGCTGAGGTTCAGTTCGGAAAAGTACTTGTTTGAATTCAACGCCTGAATTGAATTCATAATGTACAATGCCCTTCCAATTCCAGCAGAGTTCATAGAATTTCATCTTCTTCGGATGCAGACCAGCTTTTGGTATAATAACAAATGGTTACGCATTTTCACTTTCCTCAAGAATCTTTTCGGTTCACATTGTTGTAAAGAATCCATTTTATTATCGCCTGCGTTTGTTCATTAGAAAAATGGACTGTTTTGGTGCCATTCAGCAGAGAATCGCACATGAAAATGACGACTATTAAAGTTTTTTTTTTCCGTGAGGCACCTAAACATTGTAGCGATTCACCTGATCAAGTGTTTCTTTTTCATTCCCCCCACCCCAAGCAAGACGATCATGCCACTAAGTCACAATGGGTTACTAGGAGTTAAACAGAATAAGAATTTAGGAGAAGGAACCGGACACCCAATTCTAAACAGGAAACAAGGGATGAAACTCTATTCCTGTTCAAAAGAAAGGCAAGGAGAGTGAACCGGGCGATAGTATAAAAAGTATACACACAGTAACAGTCAAAGGTTGAGTCAACTTGAACGACACTTCAAAGATTTCTCTAACATTATCCAAAATGACTCTGTTTATTTTTGCATTAAAAATGTATATAGTATGGTAAATTACGTTGATTTGTCTCGTGTCTGAGTTGCATCCTTCCGACTTCGGTATCAGAATTAGATATTAGAGGAAAAGGAAGAATATTACCTTCCAAGTCAGTCAGGCCTATCTCTTTTGGAATATTGGCGCAACATAATCTTCTCATTTCCTTTTCTTTCTTTTGGCTTTGTATCGGAAATATTTATGATGAAAAAGGAAAGAAGAATAAGAAAAAGAAGGAAGCAGCAGCGAATGGCCGCTTTATCGGCTCGTGGAGTTGAATTTGTTCCGCAGACAGTAAGAAATTCGCCTTATGTTTTAGCCAGTCTATTTAACATCCTTTGTTTTGCCACATCGATGTTGCAAAAATAATAACAAGGACCAAAAAGAAAAAAAAAATGAAAGAAATTGTCAAAAACTCGTCTTCACACTACAAACAAAAACAAAGTGATATTTACTGAGAAAGAACAGCCATTGTAAAAACGGCAGATCATAACAGAGAACATAAAAAGTAGAATAGGAAATATGAAGGCAAAGCAGAGAACAAGGGGAACACAAAATATCGCATGAAACACAGGAAAAGAAAGAAGGAAAGAAAAAAGAAGAAGAGAGAAGTGACTGTAAAGAGATAAGGATATTACAAAAGCCGAAATCAAGAAATAAAATGCAAATAAGAATTGGACAATGTCAGAAAGCAAGCAAGTAATCTTATGAGAAAAATTGAAAGTAAAGAAATAAAGGAAAAATGAATGAAAGGGGTAAAAAAGAAAAAGAAAAAGAAAAGAAAACATATGAGAAACCGAAATTTCTGTTGAAGCCATCAGTCAAGTGAAATAAGCCTTTGGGCGTGAGTTTATCGAAAGACGTACTGAAACCAAAACGAGGCTAAGTTCGCTTCTTACTTGACTTGAAGAATATTGTTCACTTGACTTAACTTCTGCTTATTAAACACACGCCATTTTCAGAGGAGTAACTGAGAGAATTGGGTTTTTGAATATTGTCCTCGAGGTGCTAAAAAAGGAAAGAAAGTTGAGACAGAAATAATTCCTCTACACATATATCAAAATATCGAAATATATATATATATAATTTCAACATTGTACTGAACCAAACTGATCTTATTAAATACTGATATAAATTCGTTTCTAAAATCTAAAGAGATTTCGCTTGTTATAGTGCAGAGGAAATTAAAAGAAAATAAGTGAGGTTTGTGGTTTTGGTTTATGAAAAAGACCGATACTTACAAGCAAAGTGTTTTTATATTTTGTCTGTCCAGAAACTGCAAATTGTAACAGTAATGTCGTATAAAGACTTTTGGGATATCCTGTAGTTACTTGCTGCAGATTTCCACACGTGGGATCGATTTCGGTAGATAATAAAAAATAAATAAGTTAAAAAATGAATAAATCAGTGGACAAAACGATCTCTTTTAGAAAAGGTGAAACATCAGGAAAAAAGAATCGTAAATTAATATTTATGCTCGACTGAACTTGATGGAGAATGGGAAAATATGAATGAGCCGATTACCGCGTGTGAATGATTCGGCAAAACGTTGGGAAATGAAATGTACTGATTGTGAAGGCAATCCATTAAAAGTGAACAGAATTTGAATGACGGGAAAACACGAAAGTCAGTTAATGAAGCTGAAAAATAGCGGAAAAGTAGCAGCGCTTTTTGAACATTCGGATATCATTTGACCTTTAATTCGGAAAAATAGCAACAATGATAATGTTTTAGACTGATCTTGAGATTTCTCAAAGACAAAATAAAGATCCAAAGAGAAATTTCTGCAGGATTGAATGAAATGTCTTATTATTAATAATAATAATATCGAAAACAAGATTAAGGAACTCGACCAAGATGGTACATACAAATACTTAGGAATTAATGAAGGAGACGGAATACAACATTCAATTATGAATATATATATATATATATATATATATATATATATATATATAATAGGAGAATGCGTTTTAAACTAGAAATTTAAATAAATGAAGGCTATCACCACCTTAGCTATACCCGTAGTAACATACAGCTTCACCATTATAAATTGGAAGTTGAATGACATTTAATGGTTATTTTCTACGCGTAGCTTAGATGCGGCGCAAAGCCGAAAGTATGTGAAGATCGAACTCACTTTTCAGTCATAACTGATCTAGCGAGACAAGCTTACTAACCATTACACCACATCTAGGTGCCTACGAATGACATTTAATGATTGGACGCATAGACAATGTTTACCTAAATGAGAATGTACCATTCGAAATCAAATAATAACTGGCTGTACGTACCAAAATCTTTGGGAGTCCGAGGTATAATCCAACTTGGACTAATTCTTAAAACTACAACAAACCGATTGGAAGCATATCTCACAAAAACAAATGACCCTTTCTTACAAATAGTAAAACATCACATCCGCTCCATCAACAAAGAAGCTGCACTCTTGAATAAACATCTTAATGTACCTGAAACCTTACCAACAAAAAACGAAGCGAATACCGTCTACACCAAACGAGTAAAACGAAAGAAAAACAACTTGGCCAAACGAAATTAAAAAAAAATGGGAGGACAAGGCGTTGCATGGAAAATATCTAAAAAGAACGAAATAAGCAGACGTGGACCAACAGAAAAAACATCAGTGGCTGAAGAGCATTGGGCTGAAAGCTGAGACAAAAGACCTAATTATTGCCGCTCAGGACCAAAGCCTCGCAACCAGATCCTATCATTGTCACATAATCATGGATGGAACTAACCCGAAATACAGCATATGCGGAAAATATGACGAAACTGTCGACCATATTATCTCAGGATGTCCGGAACTAGTAAAAAATGTATATACCCACAGGCATAAAAATGTAGCGGCATATGTGCACTGGAAAATATGCAAGAAGCACAAAATCGAAACCACTGAGAGATGGTATGAACACCAACCAGACACAATTAAAGAAAATAACAATGTAACTATCCTCAGAGACATGCCAATTCAAATTCACAGGGATATAAAAGGCAACAGACCTGATATTATCATAAAAGACAAGAAATTTAGGAAGCGTATGCTTATTGACATAGCATCTATCAAAGTTATCGAGAAATTGTCCAAATACAAGGACTTGGAGATCGAGATTAACAGGATGTGTGAAAAGAAGACTGAGACTGTACCAGTCGTAATCGGAACACTGGGCCTTTGTGAGAAAAAGAGTGGACAATTTTACTAACAGTGTCCCAGGTAATATCAACATACAATTTGCCCAGAAAATCGGCCTACTAGTAACATCCCATTTACTAAGAAAAGTGCTGTGAATTAAATGACAATTCTTCTATACGGCCTAACAACCATAGTTTTGACCCGGCTCTACATGATACAAAGCAGGAAACATAACATAAAAAACTACTACTACTACTACTAATAATAATAATTTGGGAACGGTCTCACAGGTGCCACAAAATATATTGGAAAGGAATAAGAGAAATGATTTAGACCTCAGCACTACTGAAGTCAATAAGAATGCCGAATTAATTTTGAGGGGAGTTATGCCCCTTGATCTGTTGAATGGAATGCTATAAATCTATGGATAATAATAAAATTTATAACAATGAAAAAAGAATTTGGAAACAAACCATTGATATGCAGATAACTGTTGTTATCGCTGATGTTTTTACCCTTAAGCCAGTTGAATCGCCATTAACCTTCAGGTGAATAGTAACAGAATTTTTGATTTAAAACAAAATGAACAATCAAAAAACGTCACAACAATATAAAAGAGTTTACAGACACGATTGGAAGCAGTATTCAACAAAAAGGAAAGTCTGAATCGAATGTGGCTGGAGAATCAATTGGTTGAAGCATTTTTAAAGCCTGCCACTCACGCCGTCGAAAAAAAAAACAACCAAAAAACGGGATATAACGAAAACAAAAATCATTTGAAAAATTTTGAAATATTAAAGACTGAAGATCAGCCACAAGTTGAAGGAAAGCAACAGGACTAAATGGGATTTTGTAATAGAGATGTCATTATCTTTACACGATTTTGGCATCAGTAACTCGCGATCATGAATATATACTGTTTAAAAGGTTTGTCCTTTATTTAGCATAGATGGACGCTCGAGAGGTGTCATCCTGGCTAGTGAGAAAGTCTTTCAATGCACCGTGTGCTCTTTTTTTCGCAGGTTCGGCGGGAAGGCTTTGCGTGCTATCATAAAAGATAAGTCTCTTCGGCTCATTGGGATTTATGCAGAGCGGCCTAATTCGTTTCAACGGATAGATTTAGCGGGCGATTGGAATGCCGTACTTGACACTATATAGACGTGGACGTGAAGCCGTTTCGAGACCTTATCGGCAAGTTTGATCTTATCGATAAGTATCGTAATGAGCCCCCCCCCCCTGGGTGGTAGTGTGAACTTGAACTAATAGGAGCAGTTCGGCTACAGTAGTGCGTTCTAGCTACCTAGGCCGAATTCTAGTTAAGAGAGTAGGGCTCAGGTTGCCCATGTTTTCATTTTATAGTTTACTTGGATCATAGGCTCGTTGGGGTTCGTGTAAACTTAGATAAATCTAAGTTAAGGATAGCTGGTTACTGGAAATTGAACGCATCATTGTCTGATGAACGAGATATCCAGGATCAGCTGCTAATTCTACAGCGGGAATTAACGGGTTCGGAATAAGTAGTGAGATAAATTAAAATCCCAAATTAGGTCGTTTGCTACTGGGCAAGCTCGTTAAATTAGCAGTGTAAACGATATGTGAGGAAATAAGATGATAACTGAAGAATCATGCGTAAAATGAAAGGAGGCTGGATATAGTGCACTTGTTCTTGGATTTAGAATGCAACAAGATAACACCCAAAGAAAACGCGTTCATTGGACGAATAAAGAAAAAGCAATGAAACATGGCAAGGGTAATAGCCAGACAAAATTCTTTCCATTAATGTTTAAATAGAACCTTTTATGTCATGATAAATATTACCACAAGAAATACACGTGGTCCATATTTACAAGCGTTTCAATGAACAGCACATTTTTTAGACAAATTAGCATAAATCTAAAGCAAGGGAAAGTACGCTTTAATTTTATGTTACGGACGCGTGACATTAGTCCAAAGACGAAAGAGAAGCTGAGTATTCTTTCACCATGCTACAAGCTGGAAATCTAGTTTGATCATCTTACAAAGAAAGTTAAACCATAGAAAACAATGGTTGTTTCACTGAGAATGGTAACATTGACAAATTTTAATATATATTATTAATTCTTATAATTAACAATATTTTTGAAAATTTGCCAATCACTTCCGGTAATTGTTTCACTTTAGTATTTTCATATTTTTGAACTTCATGCAAATGGATTTTCTGAGAATCAGTGTTATCTTTAAAGTAAAACTTAAGTATAAGCACTTCATAATTCAAATTTTAGATATTTAATTTTTAGTTAATAACCTTCATTTTTATATTGTTCCCATCATATAAATTATTTAAAGTATCTCAGTGTATCAGCTGTATATTTTCCTTTTTTAATCGAGCTGTTTTATTTGTTCAAGCTGGTACATGACTAAGAGTGATACTTTTAAGCGCCTATCCACACATCGGGGCAGCGACAAGGACCGTTGAGGGTCTAATTTGTGAGGTCGGGTTAGTTTGTAGCCGACGTTACACCTTTTCGACAGACACACATGCGTTAAAACCCCTATTAGCTGCAGCAATCTTTGTTCAGTTTTGGGGCATAAAAATCTGGGACCTTGCCCAGCACGAATCTCAAAGGCTAGCTCTTTTTTTAGTTCATGCTGGGGTCGAGGTAGGAATGCTAAACTTAACGCTGCAGAACTGATGTACATACCTTAAACAACTCACTCTTCAACAGAGTAAGTTCAACGATTTTTTATTTTTTATATTGCTTTATAAAATACATGCTTTTTTCATCATATTATTAACCTTCAACCTGTACTGGTTATTGATTTATTTTTCTCGTTAAAGCATTTAACAGTATTTTGGCCAAATGAAAATCTAAGTGTAATGTGCAGTTTTTGTTCTGTTATGGTAAAAAAAAAATACATTTAAAAAATAAAAATAACACAAGAAGAAAACGGTTCATTTCAATGTAGATGTGGACTATCATGAGAACATTCCTTGAATTTACATTTTCTATCAAGAATGACCCTTGAGTAATTTTGTTTTTTTTATTTGTTCGTCGACACACACCTTCAAACGATGGCCCAAAATCTAACGCAAGTTACTTTGAATCAGTTTTACAAAGAAAAAGAAAAAAAAAAGCAGTCAAATGTTTACAGATGCAAGTGACTTTTAAAAATCGAGGCATCAAGAAAATCACTTTCGGAATGATATAAGAGGACAACGAAATTACATCTCTATTTTCGTTGTCCTTTTATTACTGAGAAGTAAAAACAAGAACAAAATCTACTTCCATACCTCATGATGTCTGTAGGAACAGACGAAAGCTTGTAAAAATTAAAAAGACCTTATGCAACTGGAATTTATAAACGGGGATCATATCATTCATATAAAGGTTCGGGGTTGATGTATCTTATTTATATTGTTTGCGACGAAGTATTCTCGCCATTTAAATCATTAACCTCTATATTTGTTTTTTTATATGAATGATTCATGAATTTATATATATATATATATATATATATATATATATATATATATATATATATATATATATATATATATATATGTATGGATAAATAGATAGATATGAACAGACGATCGAGAGAATTTAACAGTTGATCTGTTTTTCATGAGTTTTCAATCAACTTATTTTCACATGTTTAATCCCTGAAGTGCTCCACTTTGGGTCCTGCGCGTGAATCAAAGCTTTCTGTTTAACAAATTGAGCTTCTGAGTTTGAGTTTTCTTTTAAAAGCTAATTTGTATTAATTTGTTCCTAGTAGAGACTTCAAAACATCAACGTATAGGTGAAGGTTTTAAACATATTTTCACTGTTCGATCATTTTAAGATCCGTGGGAATTGATTTAATATTTCTGATCTTTAAGAATCATTTTTCGGAAATTCTTAACCCTAACGCTAAAAGTCTGCCAAACTTTTCTGCTAATCGAAATAAAATCAATTTCCAACTTGAATGAGCAGACGATTAAAATTTATTTCGTGACATTTCGAGGGTCGATGAGAATGCCGACCATAAAGCAATCATTATAAATGATAAATCACTCTAAATGATCAGTGATATAAATGATATAAATAATAGGCAATATATGTAAAAAGATTTGATATTTTACCGCTTGTCGCTCCAAATCGTACTTAAAAGCAATAATAGATTCTTCGAGATTTTTTATACTTGTAGTTTGATGAATTGAGGTAGTAAGCTGATGTGGCAAAAGAACTGACCAAAAGAGAAAAGTTACATCCAATGGTGAGTGAAAACTGGGGGAAGAAACGATGTAGGCTTAGTGAGTGTTGAACTAGACGCTTTATTAAAGAATTACTGATAGAAGAAGATGAAGGAGAAAGTGGAGGAGGAGGAGGGGGAAGCAGTAAGAGGTGGGATGAAACAATTGGAGGGAGGAGAGGGAGAAGAAATAGTGGAAGAAGATGGAAGATAGAAAAAGTAAAAAGAGTCAGAGCAGAAAGAAGAGAAAGAGGAGGAGAAAGCAGATAGAAAGAAGAAAAAAGGAAAGAAAAAGACAAAATGTATTAGGAAGGTCAAATAGAAGAAGAAAAGGCGAGGAAGGTTATGAAGAGAAAGAAGAAAGAAGAGAAAATGGAAGCAATAAAAAAAGGATCAGTAAGAACAGAAGGAGGCAAAAGCGAGGAAGGTTAACAAATGAGAAAAAACGAAGAAAAATTAGGAAGGAAAATGAAGGATGAAGAAGAAAGGTTGAGGAGTAGGAGAAAGCAAAGAAGAAAACAGTAGGAAATTATTTTCTGTTTTTGCCTGATAAGAAAGAAAGCGTTGAAAGAAAATTTTCAACGAAGACCAGCACCACGAGCAGAAGCAGGAGCAGGAGAACCTGCAGCGGCTGTTGTCCAGCGTTTATTGTTAGCTTCACCGTATACATAAAGTACAAAGAATAAGAGAAAACAATACACTGAATAGTTTCATTCTACCTCAAATCTAGAACTGGACTCAGTTGTAATGGGATGTAATAGGTAAAGAGCTTGTATATATATATATATATATATATATATATATATATATATATATATATATATATATATATATATGACAGTGTAACTATAAACCGAGGGGCGCGAACAGAAGTTAACACTGCCTACAGAATGATGGATCAGTTTATTTCTGAGGGAGCAACTGCTTTAAGTTTTTCTTGAGCTACATTGGCAAGTGTATACAAGGAATATGTAAATTCCAGACAGACATCAGTGGCGATGCAAGAATGGGATAATGGCGACAAGCTGGTATGAACTTAGGAGAGCATTCCATTAAGTCTCATTTCAGTTTAACGCCGATGCTGCTCAACCCATCAGTCAGCTTACTTCATAGAGTTCCGAAGTCATTAACGACAGTAAAGAATCGCCGGGGACAGAAGTCGCTGCTATTTAACCATGCAAAAGTTGCTGGTTAGACAATTCATATTTCTAGCTCCATGGAGATGAGGTTCTAGTTCGTGTGTGGCGGAGGCTCTCTAATCGTATGGTTTATGTTCTGTTCGCAAAGGAGTATTAATAAACTTTTGACAGATGTGTCTTGTTGTCGATTATTCGCCCTCTCTTATACTCGTTGTATTTCCTGGTGGTAATGTTTTCTTCCAGTAGAATGGCGCCTACCTCCATCGTGGAACTCTGGTTCCAAGAACAACGAAATCTTTTCCAGGTCACCATTGGTCCCGTGCCTGCCAAATGTAAGCACCATGTAGGATATATTGGATATGCTACAGATCACACTAAATCTCAAGCAGTTTCACCCAACAAGTATATCACAGTTATGAACTGCTATAGAACGTGTCTACCTATTCCTAGTACCAGGTTGGTGAAGCTCATTGTTAAATGTTCGCTGACTAGAAAGAGAAGCACAAATCAAACGGGAATTAGGTTTTGAAGTGAAAAATCCTTGAAACCATGAGATTTCTCAATCTAACCACATACAACAACATATGTTGCTCAAATAAATATTTAAACATTTCAATGACAAAATATTAGAATACTAATTTTGGGAAGTGGGTCGGGTAGCTCCCCTCAAATATAGACACACATGAAAGTTGCTCAGAAAGTGATGTTAGAGGCAGATGTCGGCAATATAAGAGTAAAAGCTTAATATCTCCATCAATAACCCATAATAATTTTTGCTTTATTATGGATATCAATTGAGAGGCAGTCCAGCAAAATTACATGATATGAAAGTGTGTACAAAGCAGTGATGGCAACGATGTGTGAAACAAACAGGGTTCGTTTCTATCGCGTCAGATTTTTACAAGCGCAATATGCCAGTTCTCGTTTATAGCTGTTAAAAATGCATCGCCAATGGCGGTGACGAGATGTAAAAATAATGCTTTGTTGTTGGAAACTTGCATACACATTCCTAAAAGGTTTCTGATGAAACTAAAATCAAACGAGTGAAACATGTAAGAATTTATAAAGTTTTTCCTATTTATACCTTAATATTTTTTCAGATTTAATCCAGGCTTTCAATATATATATATATATATATATATATATATATATGGAAATAGACTCACACATATATAAATCCCCATCTATGCAGAAAAGAAACACTGTTCACATGCAGATATAGGTAAAATACAGTGAGTATTGAAACTGAATGTTGAGTGATAGTAAACCAGTTTTTTAGACTATTGCTATAATGATTTCGATCCTCACCGGTTGCCTGACTACGATAGCATTGTGCTGGATGAACATAATCTTAATAAATAGTGACACATATTTTTTAAAAAGTAAACACGCATAACACTGAAGCTGACACACCCATCAAATCATTAAATCTTCGACTTGCATTATCTATATTTATCTACTTTCATAGTTTCATACACACAGACACATACATAGGTATGTATGTGTGTGTGTGTGCGTGTGTTTAAACAAAGTACGTATTTAACCGCACCGGGCTTCACAAGACAACACAGCCATTTCTTCCTCGTCGATTCCATTTTAGTGTTGTTGCTCCAAACGCCAAACTCTTAACCAAATAAAAACATCCAAACTTTATCGATATTTCGCTTCGCTTATCAAAAGGTCAAACATTAGAAGCAATCAACTTGGCTCTAAAAATACATTATACGCCATCAGAACTTATATTCTCTTCATAAGAAAACCAAATCTTTTAGCGACCTTTCCCATTTTATAAGTGAGACCATACACCTGATAGAATTTCCTAAGGGAAAATGTCCTGCAATGAATATTACAGACAGGAATTCTTTTCTTCACTCTTACCCTTCCATCTGGTACTGACCAGTCGGTGTGTCGTTTACCTTTGGTAATGCAATGTGAATCGATAAATCAATGTTCTTAGAAAATTACAAACATATTTCAATCGTGGAATATCTTTTTTATAGGGATAATGGTGAGAGTAGTCTACTTTATCGTGGAGGGGAAGAGAAAGAAAAAAGAGAAAGAGAGAGGAAAGGAGCGAGAGACAGCTGGAGTAGGAAAGATGGAGAGAAAGAAGAAAAGAAAAAAGGAGTGAGACAGAGAAAGGGAAAGGAAAGGAGAGGGTGAGGAGAGGGTGAAAAGAGAGGGGAAGGGAAAGGAAGAGGAAATGCAAATCAGAAACTGTAAACGGCGAAAAAAACAAAATGAAAGAAATGTTGAATATGTTTCACTACGATGACAGACCTGTAAAAATTTTATTACGGCTAAAAATAATATATGAAAATAAATCCATCAATTTTATTCAAACATTTTTCAGGCTGAAATTGTCTTCGTATTTAAAAAAAAATTAAACTCGTAGCGCAATAGTGACACACCGACTTGGTGCCACCGCCACTACCCTTTCCCCTACTACTATTCAATGGAAATGTTAAAAGGTTTCTTAAAAGAATATTGTAGCTGTAAATACAACAAATATACATGTATTGAGATTGGCCAAACAAATCCAATTGATTGAAAAGCCACGGGTGGAGGGAGGAGATGAATTCAGAATCTACTCCATGAATAAAATACTAGCATCAGTGCAGACACGCCTACAGTTGGAACTTTATAATTGTAACAGCAAAAATGGGCAGAGTAGTTAACTGTCATGGAACTTTTAGGCGATCAAAACTTCAAAAAGAGAAAATGGACAAATGCATTCAATATGCATTTTTGTGCTTATATTTTAGTATTTAACTGATCACCTCAAATATGAATTTTATCAGTCCCAGTAATTTCCAACTGAAAACTTTCTTTAAAGTGAAATTTCAATATTAGTTCAGCCATTTTGAACAGACAGCCGCCCTTCCCAAATGGTGCACATCTGAGGATTGTCTTCGGAGTTATATTTAATTAAGCTGTGAATTGGAATCTTCAAATTAAAAACTATAATCTCGGACAGGGTTAATCTAAAAAAATGGCATATTTTTTTGCGGCGTTATCCCAACTTTGAATCCACGAGGCAAAGTTTAAACTTTATTTATCGCTGGCAATAATTCCCTAATTTTCTCGTTATTTCTGGCGTAAGGGAAAAATTATTGATTAAACACAAATTTTGCCTATTTTTAACCTAAAATTTGTTTAAGAAAGTTTCGGCACTCAATCTGTATGTTGTACATTGAAATTTAGAAAAAAAATGGATGGTACCTAACTTAAAATAAATGTCTTACAATTCGATAAATTATAAACGCACGTATTTGTTATCTTAGTCAAGCACAATTGTTATCTTAGTTTAACTCAGCGATAATTAAACTCACAACACAGCGAATTAACGATGTCACTGGTTTGTTAATGAATATTCTCTCCGTGTGAGCATATTATGATCGCCATATTGAAAAACCTCTCTTTCAGCTTTACCAGAATTCTTTTTGAAAATTGGCAATATGTCAATAGCACGTCTTCGTGTCTTTATCTATTATTAGTTAGACTCCTCCATTTTATTTCCTCTTGCATATATGATTCTTATAAAATACCATTCTTATTTTCATTTAGTTTCACATACACCTAAAATGTTAATATTCAGTTTTTTCATTTCCTGTTTAATTTTTATAATTTTCCGCATTGATACGTTGATAAAATTAATGTCGCAAAAGTTTTCTTATATTTTTTTTTGTGAGCTGACACCCTTCATGCCATTTTATCATATTTTTTAATATATTTTTTTGTTATGATTGTTTGAAAGAGGGATACAGTGGTTTCCTGTTCTCTTCTTCACAATGATTTTATCGAGATGTCACCTCAAGTTGTTGACCACTGAATTTTTATTTATTTTTGATAAGTCTTATTTTTCTACTTTTACTTTTGAACCATCCAACTTCCTCGACACCAAAATACAACAGTGGAGCCAGTCGTTGATAATCCACAAGAAAAATAACGTAAAATTTTGAGACTATACACGTTGGCTTTGCATGAAGGAAGATATGAATTATTTTCTCTTTTCCATTTTTCAGGATTTCGATTTTTACCTTAAAATCCTTATTGCGATCGGCAACGTAATTCTTTGTTTAGCTTAGGAAACAAATCGACAGTACACATTTGATGCCTGCTATTTTTTCTTCGCGAAAATCCAAATGTCTAACTTATGCTGCTGCTATTAATGTCACGCTCTTTAACTTTAATGGAAAGTTTCGAATTTTATTGCTTAACTATCCACAAATAAATTAAACTCAGAAGTAAATGGAAAAAAAAAAACAGAACTTGAATCTCAAGAAAAAGTAAGCAAGTGTAAATAGTTTCAAATTTCAACACAAAGGAGATATTCGATTTTGATTAAGCGCTCTTCTATCGTAGCCTTTTGACAGACTATATAATCTATATTGAATGTTTGTAAACACATATACATACAAACATACATGCATTATAGCAGACACATTTATACAATCGCATAAACTGACACATTTATACAATCGCATAAACTGACACATACGCACTTGAACATTTTTAATGTCAAAATTTATCAACGTTATTAATGGTTAACAATACACGGATGCCTGTAAATACGATGTATGAAAATTCATTTTCAAACAATCATTGGTCGGTAATATTTGTCCATTATGAATCACGTGACAAAAAGGATTTGAAATTTTTTACCTTTAATGAAAATATTTTTTCTACAAGAAAAAAACGAAGATAGACAGTTTTGTTAAAACACAACACGGCCTCTTCATTGGCGTCTGAATATAAGCAGGAAAAAAAATCTTTCTGATTGTTGCTTATTCAAGTTTCTTTATGGTTGGCATTCTCGACTGCACACTTTCGAATTGTTGCCAACTTTCATTTTATTCGTGAGCGCACTAGCCGGATAAAATATTTTCTTTCCAACTCACACGCGCACATATTGACTTAGTAGATCAAATGGAGATGTTAAGTACTGTAAAGGCGATGGATAACCAATCTTCCAAATTAGAAGCTCTTGCCTACTGAATTCATCCAGGATTTGAAATTCTCATTTTTATCTGGGTTTAAACAACGACCAATTTTGCTCATGGGAACTCTTTTTACATTTACTTCATATTAATTTGGATTTATTAGAGAGTCTGATTAGGAGCATGAATGGGAAAACTTGAAAATATTCTTTGGTTTTCTTTTCTTGTATGTTTCGTTCCTATGCAAAAGTGGTTCACATGTATGTCATAAAAGTATTTCAATTTTTTTTTGTTTTCGCAAATGAGAATATAAACAAAAACTGGCAACAGATTCATTTACAGAACTTTTAAAAACTCTTATTAGAATACAATAAATAAGAATTTCAGTAAATTATAATTATATAGTGATATTTAATGATATCTCAATAATCACTATATTTTTAAATACATAATATTTAAATAAAAATAATACACAAAAATATGAATAATAAAATGACAGATATTGATGTATCACATATATAATATGTAAATAAAATATAATTTAAAAATAATAAAATGTATGATACTGTGTCAATAATATATAAAATATTTATATATGATACTATATACGTAAGTTAAATAATAATTTTAAAGATAATTTATATGAATGTTATAATAATTTAAAATATATTTCATATAAATAATATTACTCGACTCTCCCGTCGAATTCGACGTATGAGGGTCAAGCAGATCAGTTCCCAGGAAACCGTCAGCCCGACAACAGCACATGAGATTTGATTATAGTGGTGAAGGTTTCGTGCAGGACCATCCACAATTTTGAAGGGCCAAATACAGAGACCTGGTACACTAAGTGCCACAAGGTCCCCAGACGACCCTCCACAGGCTTTGAAATCAGAGTTGTCCTTCTCTTAGACCATTTGCCATCCAAGGCTATAGAACCTGCTGGAGGGAGAAGAAGAGGATTCACACCTTTCCCAAGGGTATTAGCAAGTAAGTGAATGTAATGGATTAGACTGGAATTCGAACTCGGCTCTCCGATTACTCAATCCAAGCCACTATCCATTATAAATATATAAATAATATTACAGTTATATATATATATAATGCTATATAGTAAACTATAAACAATATATATTTACACACACACACATATACATATATATATATATATATATATATTTAAGATATGTGTGAGCTTCCACTCTGTCGGATCCTTTTTCACCTTGGTGAATAAGAACAAGTAAAACTTCTCACTGAATAAGTATAGACACATGGCTCAACATTACATCAAGCTACTCACATGTATGGTCTTCAAAAGATTCACAAAACTTAGTATTCCTATAGTCAGCTGCAGGGGCTCAGTATGCCACTCACTGAGCAGAATTGTGATGGATATAGTCAACCCACTGACGGAGAATTCATCGTACTATTTTAGAAACTAAACTTTATGGAATTGATCCGAGTGGTCCCCATCCATAGTAATTGAATGGTAAGCTTGGATGCAGTGAGCCTGTTCACCAGAGTTCTTATAGATTAGGCCCTATCAGTAGTTCGAAACCAACTGGAATCAGACCCCTCTCTGGGAGAACGTAGTAGCATTCCATTTGATAATCCGATGGAAATGTTGGCGTTTTGTGTACAGACAACATTCTTCTAACTACAGTCTGATATATACCAGTAGGAGAAATGCATGGACATGAGTTCACTGTTGTCACCAATGATGGCGAATATATACATTGAATACTTTGATGAAATATCTATAAAAATGGTACCACTAAAGCTAATAGGATGGTTGGGATACGTAGATGAGACTTTCATATTTTGGCCGCATTAGAAAGCTGTACTAATACTGCTGGATCGTGTAAATTCAATAAAACCTTCGATCCAGTTCCCAATAGAAGAAAATATAATAATGATGTAGCTTTCCTGGATGTACTAATAACTTTCATGAAAAATGGGTTTAATACATTCGTATATCACAAGCCAATCTTCACCGGACAATAACTCAACTTCAATTCGCACCATCCATAGTGTGTAAGGAAAAGATCAAGTGGTGACCAAGACATAGCAACAGGAAATACCCTTTAGAATAACTACTACACTGAAAATATAACATCAGCGTCTGCAGGTGGAAACAGAAGGATCAAGGAAGAGGACCAGAAAATTGTTACGGTCTCTCTGCCTTACGTCAAGGGCTCATCGGAAAAGATTCAGAAGACATGTTGTCCATACAAAATCAAGTCAATATTCAGAAGCAAATTCACTCTATGAAGAAATCATTGCCGAGCAAAACTTAACACGGGGGAGAACATGACCAAGAACTGTGTGTACTTCATTCCTTGCAGCTGTGGCAAAGAATATGAAGATGAAACTAGCCCTACTCTAAATATAAGGCTGTAGGAACATTGAAAAGCCGCAGTGAGGGATGAGATAGTGAAATCGGGCATGGCTGATCATGTATGACGGGAAAAGGGTAATCATCAGCTCTTGTAGAATCAAGTGAAAATACAGAACAAAGAAGAACTCTGTGGATTTAGATGCCTGAAATGCATATTAGGCTATGAGGACCTCATTAGTAGACCTAGCATACAAATAAATACAACACGAGAGCCGCTAATAAAGAAATAAATACAAATGATAGCAAGTCTTCAAAAGCAGCAGTAGGTTTAACAAGAGAGAAAAGTATCGGTGAGTGGTAGCACTGATTAACAGGCGGGTAGGCTAGATTTAAGGCTCCAAGTTCTTCATAGACAGTTGTCTTACTGGACTAGTGTATTAAAGCGCTGGTTCGTGAATTTGGTGACATATTAATTATGAGTTCAATCCCCGGGTCGGGTAGTGTGTACTTGAACCGAATAGAAACAAGGCGAGCAATGATGTTCAGTTCGAAATTCCCTGTAAGATACCCGGATCGATATACACACGATGAAAGCCAGATAGCACAATGGCCGTTAACAAAGATGAGGACATTAGTCCGAATGTAAATCGGGTTAACAATGATAATTTCTCATGACAGAAATAATACATTCTAATATATCAAAAATATAATATATAATCTTATATTAATATTCAATGTATAATATTTAATAATATGTCATCTCCCCCACCTCCTCTTCTACCTTACTCTCAGTCGATTCCTGTTGCTGCTATGATTTCTATAGCAATAATGTTTTCCAGGTCCAACTGGTTTGGGATTCAGATTTGTATCTGACTGTTTGTCAACCAAAGCTAAAGAATTTTCTCTGTTTTGTGATTTCAACCTTCACTGGAGTGAATTCATATCTTTCCAAAGAATATTTGTGTGAAAGTGAATGCAATGATTTCGGTCAGAATTTGAACATATTCTACTTTCCTCGTCGAAAGATGATACGCTACGCACATCCTAATTAATAAGTATATATTATAAATAGGATATCAATAATACGGAATTGTATATAAATATCATATATTATTTATATGCTGTATGTTATTAATATATTATTATGTATTATTTATATGTTACTATACATACAAATAATATATAGTATATAATAATAAATCAATAATGCACGATAGTATATAAACAGTATACAAATAATATATGATATATAAATACTTCATAATTAATTCATTTTAGAAGAATCCTCAACAAGATGTAGAAAGCACTGGGCGGCCGTTTCGTCCTATTCTGGGGCTCATCAGCAGTGCTCATCCACTACCGACAATCGAACCTGAACCGTTACGATATGACGCCTAACCCACTGGGTCAACGGGTCTCGCTGACGGAGAGGTAACGAACCAGACCCGATATAGCGCCAGTTCTTAACAAATTCCGTCGTGTGACTCCTGCGAGTCTACTTATACCAACGGACTGTGGACTTCTATCCACAAGCTGCTCCATCCGGAGCATTAGAAGCCAGTTCAAGAAGTGATATATATATATATATATATATATATATTTATTAAAGACATTTTTATTTATGTTTAACGTTGTTATTTTTATAGATACAAGTATTTAAGCAAATGCTCTGTTTATGATAAACAGTATTAAATAACATTTACCGGCCTGAATGTCCGAGAAATTTTCATAGAAAATATTCGTTCATAGACAGGATTCGAACCTGCATCCTATACGGAACCGCCATATACGCTGGCGTGCCTTGACCACTCGGCCACCATGAACCTTATGGTAGACAAGGTCGAATTTACTGTTATAAACTACAATCTTCCATGAATCTCGTACATTCATAACTGCTCTGGCTTTGCTTAAATACTTGTATCTATAAAAATAACAACGTTAAACATAAATAAAAATGTCTTTAATAAATAAATTGTCGGACCTCGTCCATTTCTTAACATATGACGTCATTTGTTTACATTCGATACGCCAGAGCAGTTATGAATGTACGAGATTCATGGAAGATTGTAGTTTATAACAGTAAATTCGACCTTGTCTACCATAAGGTTCATGGTGGCCGAGTGGTCAAGGCACGCCAGCGTATATGGCGGTTCCGTATAGGATGCAGGTTCGAATCCTGTCTATGAACGAATATTTTCTATGAAAATTTCTCGGACATTCAGGCCGGTAAATGTTATTTAATACTGTTTATCATAAACAGAGCATTTGCTTAAATACTTGTATCTATAAAAATAACAACGTTAAACATAAATAAAAATGTCTTTAATAAATAAATTGTCGGACCTCGTCCATTTCTTAACATATATATATATATATATATTACTATATAATAATATATAATAACATAAACAATATAAAATAATATTTATTGATAAATAATCTAAAAATAGCTGTAAACAGAAATGCAAACAAGGGATCAGTGAACATATGGCGCCTGCTGGAAAACAACGCTACGTGGGATGAAACAATTAGAGAGGAAAGTAACAAGGAAAGAAAAAAACTGGGAATTAAAAATTTCCGTGAAGAATTTAAAACGTAGCTATAAACTATGTTAGATAAATAGTCATGGGCAGGGTTACGCTGAGGATACATGAAAAAAGAAATGGTTATCCTTTACAATAAATGCATCAGGACTAATTATATCAAGGGAAAATCAGTAAAATTTGCCAAATCAGTAAATTCCGTCTGTGTGGAGGCAAAGAAGAGACGGTAACGCAAATTGTGAGTGACATCAACAAAATTAACTTAAATGGAAGCTAAAAAAAGAGAAGCTAAAAAAAGGAAGTTAAAAAAATATATATATATATATATATATATATATATATATATATATATATATATATACAGCGTTTGATAAATAAATTGTCGTCTAAATTACGTCCTATTTTAACAAATATATTTACCAAAATTGCACAAAAGTACCTTCGGACAACTTCGGAATCTTCTGCAACTCTTCTGGACCTTCTCCTTGTTTAAGTTGATCAATACTGCCATAATCCTTTCTTTCAGTTCATTTTAGGTGTTACAAGGAGTTTTGTTGGTAAATGCAGGAAACAGGGTTCATATAAGGTTCTATATGTCGTTGCCATTTTAAAAATTTTCCATTTCACCTTAGGAGTTTTATTATAAATATTTTGAAAGTGATGCATTATTTCTATAAATATTATTAATAAAAAACAATATATGCTGATACCACCTCGTCTTGAAAGAATTCTTAGTACGACCTCTATATAATTTTTCAACCGTCGGATTTTCCACTGTAGAGACATAACAAAGATAAATGAAAACATGAACATGAAAATTGCAAATTTCTTTGAAAAGAATGCTTTAGTAAACCAAAGATCCGATTTAACGCAAAATTGTAAACACAGTCAACCTTTTACTTTACAATTCAGTTATATTTTAATCTGACAAAGCCCACAAACCTTATAACGACCCCCTCTTTTCTATTTTCGTAAAAAGAGGCTATAGTTTGCTTTTAAATCTGATTAAATCGTTCACTCGCCAGTAATTTAAGATCGCGTCATGGGATGCGTTGTATGCGTATCGAAACATGACTGCAATTGTGTATCAATTTTGACATGTTTTCGATGTAATATCCTAAAATAAAGAATATTGCTCTACTTTGTATTGAGCCCTCTTTTAAATCAAATGTTACAAACGTTCGAATTGTACTCTACTTGTTCCCATCTTACCTCTCTCTCTCTCTCTCTATATATATATATATATATATATATATAAAAAGTTTCAAATTAAAAAATAATAATGTTTTATTTTATGAAAGTATTTATTTATTTATATATATATTTGATATTTCAAATTGTCCTCAATTTTTCATCAGAAATAAAAAAAGAAACATATTGGATTTTAAAATTAAATACACATAAACTAGGGTTGAATAGGGACTTAGGTGTTTTAAATCTTTATAAATATTTCAATAGTTAAGCAACATTTAAAATATTTATGACAGTTAGATTTAAGTTAGGAATATCCGAACAGTGACGTTCCATATCACGTGACGTCCGCGTCTCGCGAAGGACGCTACTTTGCTAACAAACAGTAATTTTAATTTATTTGTAATAAAACAGTTATTTCTGATGAAAATTGAGGACAATTTGAAATATCAAATATATATATAAATAAATAAATACTTTCATAAAATAAAACATTATTATTTTTTAATTTGAAACTTTTTCTATATATACATATTAAGAAAGTATACGTGGCTTCTCATTATGCTATATATATATATATATATATTTATATGGGCGGTACTTAGTGGAAAGTGCTTAATATCTGTGATAGAGCTAACATATTCACTTGTATAGATATTAGTTTGTGACCCTGGGTTTCACGCTTTTGCGATCATCAGACAAACTGCTTTATTTTTTTAAAAAGTGGATCTATTTATGTGCTTATACGAACTAAAATGGTTACGACTCTATGTGTGTCTATGTATGTGAGAGTGTCATCTCAAACAAGCACAGAAAAAAAACTTCCCCTCGATCACATACAAACAACCAAACAAAAATAAGTATAAATAGATCCACTTAAAAAAAAATAAACCAGTTAGTCAGACCCAGGGTTACGAACTAATATCCATAACTGAATATATATATATATATATATATATATATATATATATATATATATATATATATATATATATATATATATATATTGTGTGTGTTTGTGTGTGTGTGCATGTGTGTATACACCGAACATCACATAATTATGAAAAGAAGAAAACGAAAGAATGATGAAAATTTGGAAGGCAGGAAGATGCGTATATAAATAACAGAGTACATGGTCACAGTTGCAGGAAATCGAACAAGCAGCATTAGCATCATGATCTACTTTGCTAACCACTGCTCTACATCTGGCGTGCAAATTGCATCTGTAAATGATTATTCTTCATTCTGTGCTCTGAAATTTCCTAATTTACCTGATTCATAGAAAGAAAAGAAAATAATGATGACGAGTGACAAAAAGTTTCGACCGCGCTGTAATTGAAAGCAGATAAAAGTCGACGATGTTTGTAACTCGCAGCCGTCCGCTTTCCCGCCAAATCTGTGGCGGACATATTAATCAGTTCGACAATAACATCTCAGATTTCGCTATTTGTGGACGGGATATTTGAGTACAATCTAAATATAGAGAACATTTTCCCTTCATAGTTGAGCATTAATATCTATTCATTTACATTTTTGAATATTTTTCTGAACAGTCAGCAGCCGTCTTCTTCCTTCTCTTCATCTTTACATCAGGCACCCTTTTATCTAATACAATTCACTATTTCTCGCTAATGCTTAGCTGTTTCCTTCATTCGCCCACACAGTTCAGTGAAAAGAGTTAGACGTTTTTACGTCAGCACGCATCAGGTGTTATGAGTTCAGATGAAAAAACCTGATATAATAGAGTAATTTACTCAGTTTAGCATAATCTGAAATAACACTATAGCAGGGAAGCACTTGGTGAGGTTCAAACTCACTAGACTTGAGAATTTATTTTTCAGACAAGCTTATTAAATCGAAATCAAGATTTTTATCTGAACTGGAACACAGGTTTGGGCTGCCGTGGGAAAAACGCATTTCATCGATCAATTATCACTTAGATTATTGGCTTCGTCTAGTTTGGCACAAGACCACATTAGTGTTGTGAATTGAACTCTCCGGTTAATAGATAAGTTAGAATTGCTTGTTAAACAATCACTCTATCTCCGTATTTACTAATACGAGTTGTGTCAGAGAACAAAGCTACAACAATGATTACCTTGAGGGGATCGTGTTCCTAGCAAACACTTGTAAGGGTCAACCAACGTTTTAATTATTGATTCAATGTCCTGCTATTTATAGAGCCAATGACTTAAGACTAATAAATAAAATTAGATTCTTCAGTTGCATTCCATATATGCTGTTTTTTAAGTTCTGAGATAAATCCTTTTCAATATTCTAAACATTTTCCGCATTCACGCGTGTGCATTTAGTGAAAGACTAAGGCTGAATAACATTTCGTCGATAAAGTTTTAATCTAAAATCCACCAAGAAAAAGAATCAAGTCCGAAGCATATGCAGAATAATAAATCGCATAAAGTTTATTTCAACTTTCCCAGCATTCGAAACGGAAGAAAATAAGGTGATACTCCCACCGCCCCACTGATACTGTGTACTCATATCGCAAACCATTGACACTGAATTCATTGTTCACCAATTGTTGCAATACCCTTGTGGTTTATTGAGCGCCAGTTGTAGATCGATAGTAGGTTAATCTCACAGATCATGTTAGTGAATTCGATCATCACTTAGAACTGCATAAACGTGGCCTTATACCAGACTAATTCTTGTGGCATATGCCTATTGTTTCTGGAACCTTACACCCCAAAGATTAAGCTAAATTCTACCTTAGGTATCGTCTGCCCTGAAACTTGTCATTTCATAATCATTAAAGACATGGAGAAATTAGTTTCAGACCAATGTAAAATATTGCCACACATGCAAGGGTAAACGAATATAGTAAAGTTCAAACGAAGATACATGACAAAGAGAGTAAAAGAATTAAATTTGCATGTGCTGTTGAATGCGTAGAAAAGAATAATAAGAAAGATTTAGTGGGAGTGATTGTCAGTTGAGTAAGAATTTCTTTCTTTAAGGCCTTGTCTTTAATTCTTCTGGTTGTCTAAAGCTCAAGAGTATAAATTCTCTCAAGAGTCGATGCACAATCGACCAATGAATTTCCGATAACTAATTTTAATAGATTCGGTTTCCACAGCCGGGCATTTCACCTTCTCTATGTCAGAATAATTCGCTTGTTTATCTATTCTAGTCACAGTTAATGCTGAAAACTTGACCTTTTTAAGTTTGTCCGGTCGAAGAGTAATGTTCGGCCGCGAGTTTTTAATATGCACTGAAAATCTCCAAGATCTGTTCGAATGATTCTTTCTAACAGAACGCTTACCGATAGTTTATCGAGACACTTTGCACAGATTTATTTTACCTTATTGGAATCTCTTCAATTTCTTCTGCTTCCTGACAACTTCCGCTGACACCAGACTTGCATCCTGTAAGGATAGACTCCTAGGATATTCACTCTTCTGACACTATGCCTCTTGTGATTTGCAAATATGGAGTAGCAGATCATATGCTACATTAACTAAAATTCCATTTTGGCTTGATTTTCTTGCACACCGTTCCATCCTTGAGGATGTCATCGGTACTCCTTACTTCGTTTGGGAAAATGCATTCCCTGATTGTCTTTTCTTTTTCATCTACCTTAATTTCTCTACAAGTTCATTCCGCTCTTTTAGTATTCGTATCGCCATGTTTTTGTACCTGTTGATATTTCTACGACTTTGCTGAATCACCGCCATAATTACTTTCATTTACATATTGCAGTCGACCTGATTGCACTGCGTCCGAACCATCTACGTTCATCCTGTTTATACATCGGATATAATGCCATAGGATTAACTTATCTCTCAGAGTGATATCAAGTTGTGTCATTCGATGTTAACTTCTGAATAGTAATAAAACAGCAGCCATTTTATTATCTGGCTAAAAACGGGTCACACTAGTTAAGCTATGGATTACGTGATGAGATGAATATAACTTTTCATATCAATTTTTTATTGCGGGAAAACAAAATATCTACAAATATCGACAGTTGGCTTCTTCATTTCGGATAGAAATAATAGAAAAACACATTTTTATTTCAATGAAATTGGAATTTAACAGGAATATACGGAATCTATTTTAAAATAGAATTTCATTTGAAAGGAACTGAAAGAATTTCATTTCAGTAGAATAGAATTTTCAGAAGAATTAATAGACATTTATTTCAGGTGAACGAAGAGAACCTTTTTCAAAGAAATTGGTAGAATTTCACTTGAAAGAATTCTCAAAATTTCATTTGAATTTGTAGAACTTGATTTTAAAGGGATGGGTATTTCAAAAACTTTAGAAATTCATTCAACATTAAATGTTAGAAATTTATATCAAGTAAATGGCAAATTTCATATGAATTCCAAAAATTAATTTGGCATTTATTGGTAGAACGTCATTTCAAAGAAATACATAGAACTCAAGTTGGTACATATCCATTTCAAATAAAATCCTATAAATTTATTATACAAAAACTGATTGAACATTAAAGGAATTGACGAAAAACTCACTTTACATGATTTGGGAGAAGTTCATCTAATAAAATTGACAAAATTTTATTTCAATGTAATTTATAGAAATTCTTTTCACATGAATTTGAAAAATGCATTTCACTGGAATTGATCGAACTGAATTTGAAATGAAATTCTTGGCCTCTGCTGTTAAATATCTAAAATCATTTTATGCCGTTCCTTGTAAATAATAAAAATGAAATTCATTTTATAACTTTTATCATTATTATGACATTTTCTGTATCTGCAATGAAAGCGCGCTCTTCATTATGCACTCTTTCGACTTAGAATCGATTCCTGCCACAGTTGTTCGATTAACTGTCTGTTCTAAATCCATTCACCTTTTGCTAAATGTAGCATTTAAATTAAACCTATTTAAGAAAAAAGACAAATTTTATATTTTTATAGACTATATCACATAAGAGAGAGAGAGAGAGAGAGAGAGAGAGAGAGAGAGAGAGAGAGAGAGAGAGAGAGAGAGAGAGAGAGAGAGAGAGAGAGAGAGAGAGAGAGAGAGAGAGAGAGAGAGAGAGAGAGAGAGAGAGAGAGAGAGAGAGAGAGAGAGAGAGAGAGAGAATGTATGTGTTTGTGTGTGATCAAGTGCGACCTTCTTGAGAAAAACGATACGGTGTGCTTAACGGGTCAAACGACAAAAAGATTTTAAGATATTTTTAAAATAGAAAAGAATTAAAATAAAATTTCCATCGGGAATGTGTTAAGAAAAGCTCAATATGTCTACCCTACTCTCTACTTCATTATTTACCTATTTACCTATGCTAGATTCGAGACTCATCACATATATTGAGGTTATAATTTATGCTACATTATTACCGATGGACACATTAATTCGAGTTGAATGGAGAAAACTTGATGCCATTCAGTAGTAATGAAAAAATGTCTGAACATAAGAGTATCAACAACGTGTCAATAGGTTAATTGCAGCTAGTATTTGGACACAGACAACTGTTGCATTTGTCATCGCCATCTTATGAATGGAAAACCAAGCTTTAGATTTGAAAAGAAAAACAATGCATCGAATGTTGTACTTTTTAAAGTCGTAGGAAATCAAGGTGAATTTTCTTTCTACGAAATCTGTAGCTGTGCAAAAAGAAATTCGAATAGAGACATGTGCATGAAATTTATTAAGGCGGGGCAGTCATTTCACAAATACGATTCTACTCTCTCGATCACCAACTGGCGGAGTTTTTAGCTGCCTGACTTAGCAGAAAGCAACTAGTGTTGACCACCGATTTGCCTTTAGAGGTGTCATCTTTGTCTTGTTCGGAATAATAGTTTCCATTTTTTTTTGCTTGCTAAGCAAAATTAGAAGACTGAGTCTCCCCTGCTATTTACCCAAATCTGAGCGGAGGTTATTTCGTTCGAAGGGAACACAGCCATCATCGACTAAACCATTACACGCCATTCGACATGACCAAGAATATTTAGAAAATCTTTCATGTAGAAGTTAACCTTAAAAATGTAATTATTCATAGTAAAATTATTTCTGCTTTTTGTAATCATTTACATATATCATTTGTGGGGATTCCACTTGTTATCATAGTTACCTGGTGAATTGAAATTCGATCTACACCAAGGTCATATATATATATATATATATATATATATATCCAAATGAGAGAAAGGACAGATAGAGTAAAGTTCCACTGTTCATAGCATTTACTTTTAAAAAGGGGTCAATATAAAGTAGAGCAATATATTATTATTATTATTATTATTTATTATAAAAGATTACAATAAAAAGATATTGAAATCGCTACACAACAGCTTTCATGCTTCTATACTTTGATTGTACTTCTTCAGGCCATGGTAAGTAACTGGCGATCAAAGGATTGAAACACAAAAGTTTTTGTGTAGCGATTTCAATATGTTTTTCTTATAATTGTTTATAATATATATATATATATATATATATATATATATATATATATATATATATATATATTGTTTACACTTTGGTATATTTATAAGGGACGAAAGCTCAATGTCGAAGATCGAGCATATGTAGATATAGGTAGTGCGTACATAGGAAACAACTCTGTATGGTCACTGCAGTTTCAGGCGTCAATGAGATCTTGAAGAGTGAAACCGACAGTGGCTATGCATTGTTGATTCCTATGTTTAGACTGCCTGTGTCTGTCTGTCTGTTAGTATTTCTCTCTCCCCATATACATACATATATATATATATATATATATATATATATATATATATATATATATATATATGGATGAACTAAGATTAATTTACGATTTAAGTTTAAACTTATTGCCTAATATATTTAAATGTATGCCATCAGTAGCTTTATTGTATTTAGTACATTTAAACTTAATATATAAAAATTAATTTATAATTATTGAGTGTTTTCTGCTCTCCAACAAACGGAAATCATCAAATTTTGTTGACAGCCGTAAAAAAACAAAAACAAAAAAAAAACTGAACTAATAATTTAGTTAAACAATAAGTTAAAATCAAAAGAATACTGTATCGGAAATCGATACTTCCGATTAAAGCAATCAGATATCTGTTAAAGTCTTTTATTCTCGGCCTCAGTCGACCGGCATTAAAACCAGCAATCTTATTTGTACTGCGAATTATTGGACAAAGTTATTTTTTTACAGCCATCTCGGACAAAATTCCCTGACAGGCGACGTGATCAAATAGTATATTAAGATAATACGTCTACTGGAGAGAAAGAGATAGAGATCGATAAATAGAGATAAAGAAAGAGGAAATGTAGCAGAGAGAGTGAAGAAGATTGTAAGAAAAAGAATAGTGTAGTCAGATTGGGAGAGTAAAAAGCGGACACGAAGAAGAGAAAAAGAGACAGGAAAAGAGAAACAAAGAAAAAGTAAGAGTATGAGGAAGAAAGAGCAAATAAAAAGAGAATAGAATAAAATTGAGATAAAAAAAAAAAAAAAAGTGAGAGAAAGGAATATATATATATATATATATATATATATATATATATATATATAAACGATATCTAATTTCTCTATATATCAAGAAAAATTTTAAGTGAAAGAAGTATGACAAAGTGAAAACAATTTTCTTGTGAGGCGTTTCGCCCTTTGGTCCGATGAGATCCTAAAGGACGAAACGTTTCCACTTTGTCACACTTCTTTCCAATATTATATATGTTGAAGCTTGAATAAGCATGGAATAATAATAATACAACACAAAATGTACGTAACAAAATGTATTGAAACAATGAAAAAAGGTACACAATATTTACAGGTAGTTTTGGTATATTCTTGGGAAGACTGTTCCTGCAGAATGGGTTGACTAAGTCGCAGTCGGGCAGAGTCTCTGGATTCGATCTCTTAATCTTCCGTCGTCTTCCGGTACCAACCCATATTTATATGGTCGGTACTCCACTTATGTAAATTAGGTGTATCATACACAACAATATATATTGTCACACATTATGAAATGGACAAAGTCCGACAATTATTTAAAGACATTTTTATGTTTATACATTCTTTTTATAGATACAAATATTTAAGTAAATTCTCTGTTTTATAATAAACAGTATTAATAACATTTACCGGCCTGAATATCCGAGAAATTTTCATAGAAAATATTCGTCCTCCGACAGAGGAGGATGAATATTTTCTATGAAAATTTCTCGGATATTCAGGCCGGTAAATGTTATTAATATTGTTTATTATAAACAGAGAATTTACTTAAATATTTGTATCTATAAAAGAATGTATAGACATATTAGAGTTCAGTATATATATATATATATATATATATATATATATATATATATATATATATATTAAAGTGTACAGTATATATATTGCATTTATTTTGTCTTGCTGTTTACCTGGAAATAGAAATATTACGCCCTGAAGATGACAATTTGAAATTATCGAAAGTACTCGGCTCAGTATCATCAGTTCCATCTGACAACAACTCATTTATAAGGATCACGTTATTCTAATTGATAGAAAGTTAATGCATCACTGAGCCTCGTTAGCGAACTGATTTTGAGAGAAAAAGCACTTTACGAAAGTGATTCCTTCTTTAATGACTGAATGTGAAAGCCATGAAATTGTATTTTCTCTTAATGTGATAACGATATATTTGCTGCTGAGTTGTCAAGTTCTTTGTCCGACAGAAGGAAAGTCTTTCAGTGATTTAGTTGTGCTTAGCATGAAACTTTAGAAACATTTCAGGTGGGTCAGTATCAGAATAAAATTTTTTATTTAAATCAGTTAATTTTTAATATTTAATAATAGATATATGTCACACACACACACACACACACACACACACACACACACACACACACACACACACACACACACACACACACACACATTGCTTCAGAAATGATATAATAGTCATTACTTTTAACCTTTCTTACCGAAAATAAAGTGAGCATCTTTGCATGAAATTATTAAAAGATTCAATACAAATCTGGACTGCTCAGTGGCTGAGATAGTTGCCAATGGTCGTATTGGAGCCCTGGTAAAATCTAGGGTTTCTAACCCTAATTTTAAGGCGAGTAAGCTCATTTAAAAATTTCAAAATCTTTCTAATTCCGTTGCCTTCTCTTGGCCTTATACTTCATATCCTTTTCTGTGTCACGTGTTTTCAGGACGTCAGATGTTATGGATCTCCACAAATTTCTCTCTTTTTTAATTCTTGTCTTTTCACCATCCCTCTATCTCCCATTCATTCACACAAATTCGTTAATCAGGTTATTGGCTATTTCCCACAATTATCTTTTCTCCAGTATGTCTTATGAGTGTTTAATTCTCCAGACATTCTTTCTTCATTATGTGTTCCAGAAATTTCAACTACATTCTTTCATTAATAAATTTCATTTTAGTTCTTATTTTACTTAAAACTTCCACATTTCTCTCATGTTCTGTCTATGGTATTTTCAGCATTCGTCAGTAGAACCACATCTTTGTTGTTTCAAGTCTCTTCTGTAAAGAGATCACACAGCAATCACTGCCATATTTGAGAGAACATAGCAATTTTCTTTGATTTTAACAACATTTTTCTTTTTCTTAATACGTTGCTAATTTTCTGGAAGGCATCTTTCGCTATTCCTATATGCCTTCGGATTTCTTTCTTATATTTTCCGTTGTCACACTACACTAAACAGACACTTAAATTACTGTACCAGTATCACCCGTGTATCTTATGTCAGTAACATTGCATCCACCGACAATAAACCCTGATAAAGATTCTAGTTCGCTTAGACTCGTCTCAATGTATGGCGTAAATCGATTTCTTGTTCCAATCTCTTGAACAACACCGCGCAGTTTTTGCATTCTTTAGGCAATACAGATGTTAGCCCAACATGCAAATTATAAATTAGAGATACCGAATTCAAAAAATATTTAAATATCTGGCAAGTATTTTAACAGATGGGGGAAACTGCGACACGGAAATCCGAAGGCTCATTGGGATAGCGAAAGAGACATTTCAAAAGCTAAGCAAAGTATTAAGTGACAGAAAAAATCGTTACAAAGAAAAAAGTACTGAACTATTAGTTAATATCAGTTCTCCTATGTGACAGTGAAAACTGAAGAAGAGATTTGAAGCAACAGAAATGTGCTTTTACAGAAGGATGATGAGAATACCATGGACTGAATATGTGAGCAACGACGATGTTTTAGAGAAAATGGAAACAAAAAGGACAGTTAGACATAACTCCAGGAAAAGAGACAGTTGAAATTCCTAGAGCACATAATGAGGAAAGAGGGTTTAGGAAATTTGATACTTACAGGACAGATTGAAGGCGAGAGGAACAGAGAAAAACAACGCAAAACCTACCAAGCAAGCTTGAGTAAATGGATATCAGAGCAAGGTTTAGGAGAGATAACAAAAAGAGAAAATTTATTAAGAGCTACAAAAGACAGGAAATTTTAGAAAGCCATGATCGCCAACGTCATGAAGGGTCACGGAACATAGTAGTAGTAGTAGTAGTAGTAGTAGAAGAAGAAGAAGAAGAAGAAGAAGAAGAAGAAGAAGAAGAAGAAAAAGAAGAAGATCTACCGAGATCTTCCAGTATTTCGCCGCTGTTATAATATTTCATTTATGATTTCAGTAATTTTATCGATACCTAAATCGTCTAAGGCTGAGAGCATCTATATTACAATCCCAAGTGGTCAACATTGTCTACTAATGGCCGACTACTGGTACATTACGATTACGCGTTGTAGAAGAGTGGACAAAAATACCATTGACTAACGATCTTTTTAACATAGAATGCATGAAGATTCCAGATTAACTTTTGTTCATGTCTTCACGACACATCCGGTGTTAAAAATATGAAAAAAACATACAAGCCACTATAAAACCAGCAGATAATGAATATATATATATATATATATATATATATATATATGAGTAATTGAAGGATCCTTGAAACAGAAAAAAACTATGCATAAAAAACATGCTTTATCAGTAGTAAATGCGCGAACAGCACATTTCTTTTTAACTATATATGGGAACTTAAAAGCCAAACCCCAAATAACCCAAAAATATAATGGCAAATAAAGAAAACAACAGCAGCTGGCAAAAATAAATTCCAAAACGTTCAACTTTGTCTGTAGATGAAAATAGCTATAATCACCTTCCCAGACCAACATAAATTACTAAATAGACGACCAGAACTTATCTTAAAATTCGGACACGAAAACAATTTTTATTGCGCTAATTAAGAATGGAAAACTAAAAACGAATAGCGTATAAAACATCACCAAGAAAAATGTAAATATATTCACTATATAAAGGGCATATTATGTAATATACTTTTAACAAAGCCAATACTCCAAACCAGTGCTTCTCAACATTTTACATCCCATGGACCATTTTTTTCTTAAAAAATAAAATGGACCACTCCTACTTTTACTTTTTGGCTGTTTAGTATTCACACCAAAATATTCAATGAAAAGACAAAGTAGTTTACACTTTAAAATTGAAAGGATAAATATATCAAAATCAATTTTGATGGCGTCATTCAGTATTAGTCCATTCAGTTAGTGACTACCTTGATCTTTGTGATTCTAACACAAGATATCATAAGCAATTTTGATGATGTCATTCAGTCTTAACGTTGATCTTGATGTTTCTGATACAAGATATCATAATCAATTTTGATGGTGTCTTTCAGTCTTAGTCTGATAGAACTTCTGTTGAGATTTAATTTATTTATTTTCTTACTGAAAATATCCACAACAGCCAAAAATCCAGATTCCATTCCCCATGTGGTAGGGAAAGAAATGATGCTTGCTTCTACATGTTGAAAAATATTTGGGTGTGTGTCCTTTATCAATATGTAGGCAAAGATACCTTCTTTGTCAACTCTTCGTCTCAGTTTTGCATTCTCTTTCAAGACCAGCAAAATTTCAGCCAACTCAACATTTTCATCTCCTGGCTCAAAATTTTCTAGCTCTACAAACCAGAGTGGATAATCCATCTCTAAGAGATCATTGTATTTTTCTCAAAGTCTATATGACGACCTTTCGGATGGGAAATGCATGCAGTAATGAATTTTGATGTAGGGGCAGTGGTGTTGAAATTTTGAAATGATACCAAATTTTTTTTTTCAAACTGTTTTTCCCAAAATTTCAATTTCTCCATATAGCCTTTTATCTTCTGAGCACAGGTGACTAAATCTAATCTTCTACATTGCATCTCTAAGTTAAGCAGATTCACTGTTTTAAAAATATCACTCAGGTAGAATATTTTTGATTTAAACTAAGGAAGTATTTCCAAAATTTCCTTAGCTGTATCAGCTTTGCTTCTTGGAGTTGTAATGAATCATTTGGGACTTGAACATGAGAAATTTGATCAATGCTTCCCACAAATTCATTAGTCTTTCAAGGCTCAAACCTTTTGACAACCATCTTACTTCTTTGTGAAGCAATAGGATTTTAAGATTTTCCTCTTCACAGAATTGCACAAAACTATCATTCATTGAGTTTGATTTGACAAAATTAATTGCACGTATGTCAGTGTTGAGTGCTTCTTGCATATCTCCTCCAATATTCTTAGCAACCAAATGCTGTCTGTGGATAATGCAATGGATATAAAAGATGTGAGGAGCAACTAATTTCATTCTAGAAACATAGCCTTTCACTTTTCCTGTCATGGCAGCAGCAGCTCCATCTGATGCAATGTTGATCAAATAAGTCAATGGAATATTTTTATCATTAAAATACTGTATTACTTCATTGAATATATCATCTCCATTAGTAGTTTCAGGCAAACTTTTAATGAATAACATTTCTTTTCTTATATCAACTTCATGGGTGGATCAGACATAGACCAGAAGGATAGTTTGGTTATCAATTGTGCTCTCATCAACCTGGATAGAAAACTTTGTCTTTTGCACAATTTTCGCCATCTTCTCCTCAACAAAAGTAGACATTTCATCCTGTCTTCTTGTAATAGTGTCATTTGAAAGTGCAATTGTACTCAGGGTAGATGCAGCATCTTTTCCCATAACTGCATTTGCACACGCTATTATAGCATGACAAACATCTCACCATAACCCTGAGGTGCTCCAAACTTGGCGACAATTTCAGAGACCACTTGCTTTGAGTGTTTTTGCTTTTGCAGCATTTATCTTCTTTACAAAATCGGATAGTTTGACTGGCTGTCTTTTCTTTTTATTCTCAAAATATTCCCTATCTTTACCAACAGATGATGGATGCTTTTTGGTGATGCTCCAGCTTAACTTTCTTCATGGAATCATTTGTCAAGATGGCACTACATTCAAGACATATAGGTTTTGAGTCTACAGATACAAAGCCAAACATGATAAAATCTTCTCTGTAATTCCTCAGTTTTGCCTTTTTAGTAGTTAGTTCAGACATTCTTACAACTTCTCTGAAAAAAATAAATAATAAATACTTTATTTCTATAAATTAGAAATATCAAATTTATTATCAAACAATATTGTGCAGTGATCTTTTAATATTGGAATAATTTTTATATGAACAAAAATTATATTATATATAGTATATATAACATTCTTTATATATAATATTATATATGTAATAAATATATATGCTAAAAATAAAATAAATATAGCACTGCATAATACGTACGTAATTTCGAAATTTGCAAATATAATGGACGTGTGTAATTAAACAATATATATATTTTTAATTCTTCAAAGTATGAATAATTTAGATACATGTTTGTGAAATGGCTACAATTTGTTTATGGCTACGAATTCTGTGTGGATCATTAGAAATGATATGTGGACCACCGGTGGTCCACTGGTGATTCACCAGTGGTCCACCTGGACTACCGTGAGAATCTCTGCTTTAAACTGAACGAACAAATAAGATTACTAACACACTAAAGGAAAAAAATTAAGTAAATAAAGAATAAAGAAATTAAAAAAACTGTACGGATGCACGTATAAACACAACTGGTTAAATTTGATAATAATAATAATAATCAACAGTGAATAAATGAATAAATACAAAATACCCTACGTAATCAATAATAAATAATGAGTTAAAAATTTAAAAGTTAGCAAACAACCCTATACTATTACTATAAAATAACCACATTCTAGCCCATAATTATTTCTGTTTAAGAACTTTTAAAATCATTTTAAATGTAACCGTTCCTACCTATGCAATAACCGTTAGGATAAGAAAATAAACTGGAAAAATCTGCCATTGCTACCCATAATGTCCCATTGGCCAGCATATATAAAAAATAGTTAAGCTACCATCCAACATACAAGACTTGAATATTACGTCCAAGCATAAAACAGACTATCTTCATTCAATGTTGACCAAAGTGTCCACTCATATATATATATATATATATATATATATATATATATATATATATATATATATATATATGTGTGTGTGTGTGTGTGGGGGCTTTTATTATCTAATTCATTATGACATTCTTTTTTAACTTTATCTACTAGTTTCTGGCCCAATAAGAAACTTTGGCTTTGTGCATCTGGCCTTTTCTTAATGGCTAGCATGTTGAAATTCTCTGCCTCTCGTGTAGAACCCCACTCATCAATAAAACACCGATATCCCATCCCACGGATAAATCATAACTACGATATTCACATAACCAGGACCAAAATATTAAGTAGACTTATTTCGTCAACACCCAAAACCCACAGTGAAATATGTGATGCGAAATTCCATAATTCTCAGTAATATGTTTCCACTTTCTCTGATGTCCAAAAGAATATAGGCCGGCTTTTACTTTTCTATTTTCTTTTCCGCATTATCTCTAACCGTCCAAAATTATATTCTAAAAACCGACTGACTGTCTCTCTATCTAGCTGTTTTAACTACATCCGTTCGTCACCCTGCAGTTCAAATATCCTACTCTGAGATAACGAGATTACCGTTTGGATTTGGAACATTTCCCGAGATTTGGCCTAATAAGTAAATAAAGAAAAGGACGGGATGTCGCTGCCAATAAGAACTATTGTTGTTCGCTCACATCCTCCAACTTTGTACAAGACGTCTAAATAGACAGAGACAAAACGTATTTGTACAATGAAGAGGTGTCTTCGCTTATTAAAACGTCTAACGAAGATCTAAACGCCAAAACTAGACAGTTTTTCAGAATGCAACGGAAACAAAGATACAAAATCAAGATGGCGGTTGCGTCTGGTTTTAGGACTTGTTCTGTCTGCTCATCAGAGTGGTCAGCCTGAAAACGAACTAGAATCAATTAGAGACTGAAGTCTGGGAATTAACTTTATCACTGTGTATTTTGTGGCTAAGACTGAACAGGACAAATATAAACCGTCTTGGGAGAATCGATAACAATCAATTACATAATCCTTGAATTTATGTTCAGCTATATTCAGTAAACTGTTCAAGATAATATCTTCAATATCATCAATTAAAAAAAATGTGTGTGCATGCGTTCGTGCGTGTCTGTGTGTGTGTGTGTATGAGAAAGAGAGAGAAGCAGGAGAGAAAGAGAGAGAGAGAAGTCAAACTTGTTTTATGATGATGAATTTCACGCAAGACTTACCAATTCGTCTTAGATTCACGCAATGTCGGATCTCAAGTAAATTTCCTATGCTTGTCTCTTTTGTGTCTTCGACATGCCTGAAGACCTTAATTTGAGATTTGCTTTCAATCGAAATTTTTCCTGATCATTTCAGACTAAAATTTTACTCAATATCTTTACAAAATCAAGAAGGAAAAATAGAAATTGCAATTCAAAATAAAACATCCTTCTCCGCTTAAGGCAAGAGGAAAAAAAGAAATGATATCTTTCAAATAACAAAAACAAATTGGGTTAATTAATCAATTAGTAGTGATTAATTAAAAAATCATTAAATAATGAGTCATTAATAGAACATTTGTATTATTTAAAATTTTGCAAAATTGCAGAGAAGCATCTTGAAATATTCGTCTGTATAGCGACGTTTTCCGAAGCCGAATAGATGAATAAAGATTAGGTTTTGTTGCCAAGAATTGTATTTCTTGAATGGTCAATGAAAGAAAGCATTGTTCCTGTTTTTATTGTTATTAGAATTATTTGAAACAGTTTTTTGTACACAGAAAACATTTTAAATTGTTAAAATCAATAAGACTGATTATATCTCTACTTAGTTTTGGAGCTAAATAAACAAATGTCTGGTCAAAATTTAGTTCTATAATGATGAACTAAAACATTATTACTATCCATATGTGGCCAGAATGATAGCTATTGTCTCGTAACTAATGCGCTTACGACTCAAGTCAATTTCGATTACTTCATTTTACATTAGGACTAATATCCTCATTTTTTAATCACAATTTTTCAGCTGTTTTCAGGTACGTCAGAAAATTTCGAACTGATTCATTTATTTAATCCATGGAGGCAGGTTTTTCTCGTTCCATTTTGTTCATGTCTACGGATATCTCGTCTGTTGTTTTAGTATTTCTCAACTATTGATCGTTCGTTTTATACTAAGCCTGAGCATAAACTACCCGACCAAAGGAATGGACCCACAATTATTATGCCACTAAATTCACGAACTAACGGGACAATCCTGAAACTAGAACTTGTTTTTATTCCTGCTTCATGCTACCGCTGCTGCTGCTGCTACTATTGTTACCTTAACAAATAACTCGGGAGAAAAATTCATCTGAATATGTTGAATACAAAAGTTATAGTCAAAAAGAAATAGTTGAATGCTTTTGATAATGCTTAAATTATTATGCGGAGAAGACTAGATCAGCTAATTTCCAAAATGGTGCGCATTGCATGTTCAGTTGTAACGACAATCAGCAGTGATTCTAGAATAGAGAAATTACTTCCGGTTGAGAAAACAACGGTCAATCAAGACATCAGTATGGGGAGAACAACTACTGTGGCACAAACTGCAGATAGCTTTAATAAAAGTGCGTTAATTCTTGTGCGTATAGGGCTGCGTCAGAGTTTTCATTAGGTACGCAGTGTTGGAACTAGATCGTGTATTAATGGCAGGTCACCTGATCTGATGAGTTTAATTTTCTTATGAATAAAGTAAACGGCATGGCATGTGAGCGCCATTATCTTGAAGACATGTCGGACTGCAATAGACGTCTCTTTGCCTCCGCCCGTAACGAGTGTAAGCGTGTCCTCAACGAAGCTAAGTCAATATTTGCTGCTCGGATGAAGGAACGTATTGCATCTCGCAAATTTGTCTCCAAAGATTATTGGCGGGTCTGCAAGAGTGTCCTGAACAATAGAAAACCCTCCATACCTCCTTTATTCAACCAGTTCGAGGTCTTGACCTCCTCTACCAACAAGGCTGAATGCTTTGCCCGGAAATACTCATTTAATTCAACGCTCGACTCCACCGGTGTACCCACACCAGACTTCCCTCCAAGAACTAAGGCCTTATTGAGCGGTTTACACATAACCCCGTCATTGGTTCTGGGCATTATCTCCAACTTAGACCCCCACAAGGCTAGTGGTGGAGATGGCATACCAGCCATTGTCTTGAAGAAATGCGCGCCTGAACTAGCGCCCGCCCTCTCTAAACTGTATAATTACTGCCTCAAGGAATCCTGTTTTCCTGACTGCTGGAAGTCCTCATCCATTGTTCCTGTGTTTAAGAACTCTGGAGACCCCTCTGACCCCTCTAATTACTGTCCTATTAGTCTCCTACCCCTCTTCGGCAAAGTCTTCGAAGCCCTAATCAATGCCGAAGTGGTTAATCACCTTACATCCCATAATCTGCTCTCAGACAAGCAATATGGTTTCCGCTATGCCCGATCTACAGCTGATGTGCTTACGGCCATCACTGAAACCGTCTACCAAGCCCTTCAAAATAACGGTGAGTCTTGTGCCGTAGCCCTCGACATCTCCAAAGCATTCGATAGGGTTTGGCACGCCGGCCTTCTTCGTAAGCTCCAGGGTTACTGGTCGACTGTTTGATCTAATACAATCATTCCTGTCAAACCGAGAATTGAAGGTCGTTCTCAACGGATTCTCCTCCAGTTCCTATCCCACGAACGCAGGTGTTCCCCAAGGCTCCATCCTTGGCCCCACTCATTTCCTTATTTTCATCAATGACCTTCCTGACGCCATAGATTCCCAAGTTGGCATCTACGCAGACGACACTACAATTTACTCCTGCCTCAAAAACAAATCTAGTGTCGGCGACAAAACTAACCTGGTCGTGCGTCTTGAAATGGACCTCCAATCGGTTGTTAACTAGGGCAAGAATTGGCTGGTCAACTTCAACGCCTCAAAAACTAAATTACTCTCCATTAACCATCATAGAGATCCTTTCCTGCTCCCCATTAAAATGTCTGATAGTCAACTTCCGGAGAGCAACTCCCTGCGTCTGCTCGGTCTCACGCTGACTGCTGACCTGAGATGGAACAAATACATTGAGTCAATTGCTTCTTCCACCGCGAGGAAAGTTGGCTCTCTGTGCCGCGCCAGGAAATTTTTCTCCCCTGAATCGATACTCCAAATATACAAAACAACCATTCGCCCTTGCATGGAGTATTGCTGTCATATATGGGCTGGAGCACCTTCTGCTTACCTCGGAGTTCTTGACAAGATCCAGAGACGGATATGCAATCTAATTGGCCCTGATCTAGCGTCTCGTCTGCAGTCACTCTCTCACAGACGCGCCGTCGCCTCTCTCTGTCTTTTCTACAAATACTTCCATGGTAATTGCTCTGATGAGCTGCTTTCACTGATTCCCAGACTCCATGAATTCAAGCGCCCTACGAGGCTGGCATCCCGCTCCCACCCTTACACTGTAGAAACTTTTAAATGTAGCCGTCTCTTCTACTCCAATAGCTTCATACCTCGCACCTCTCGCCAGTGGAACACCCTCCCCAATTACTGTTTCCCTGAAAGCTATAATCTCCAACTATTCAAATGTAATGTCAATCGACATCTCCAGTTACCTTGATCTACCCACTATCCTTCTCTTCATCCTTTCTTCTATCACTCCTATCAGCTCTCGCTCCAAATCTTCCGCAACCACCTGCATCCTAGTGGCTTCACGCCTTGCTTGGGGCGTAATGCTTAAAAAAAAAAAGAAAAGAAAAGAGAACGAAGGTAGCAGAACGTATTGTAGGAAAACAAGCGGCGGCAGTGTGATGGTTTGTACAACGTTCTACTAATAAATATTCAGTCCTATTATTTATGTGGAAGATAAGTTATCGCGTACCAACTCCCTTGATATCATTAAAGAAGAAGTACAATGCTTGATTATAAAACTCATCGACAATACAATCTGCCACACTTCACGAGTCACAGGAATGATTTCCGGAACATGGAGAAGACTTCATTTGTGCTGCCCTAAATCGCTCAGATCCTATTATAAAATGAAATTATGTTGTACGAACAAGTAAAATCTGCAATGTCTCCATGTATAGTCCATATTTGATCGAGCAAAGGCTGTTTTATGTGCACATGGAAGACTAACACTTTATTAGACAAGTAGTTGTGTTTTAACTCATCAGTTTATTGTTTATAAGATCTTTATTTTCTCCAGAAAATTTTAAAACTATTTTTAACTTAGCGTTATTCTAAGTTCATTGCAAGATGGCACTCGTTAGATAATACCAAAAGCTCTGATCTTTTCCGAATTTTGTATTTTACTGCTATTTTTCCACTTGTAAGTACGATTCTCTCTTCTGCTAAAATTACTTTTTTTCTCTTTTCCAGATAATAAATAATAATAATAATAATAATAATAATAATAATAATAACATCTCTGATATGGAATTTGGATTGAGAATTTAATAAAACAAAATATTACTTGCTTAAATAAGCCGAACAGAATGAAATAAAAATCTACACAGTTATGTCTCATGGAAAAAATTTGATTTCGACAACGGCTGTTTTAAGCTAAAAATTTGAACGAAAAGTTTTTAATTTAAACTATGCACATGAATTCATTTCATTGATAGTGAATCACTCTCTTATTGTAACAATTGTAAACATGTACAAATTTACAATTTGACAAAATTTCCACTTGTTCGTACGCCATAATAATTTGGACAATAATGTAAACATTCTGACAAATTTTGATTTTGCCTTTCAGTTAAAGTCCGATGAATAAAAATTATTGGGTAAAGTAAAATATTTAAGAGAAAGACAGATTCATAAAACGCAAATCAAAGAGCCTCATAATATCGCTATCTTGAAAAAATAGATCCTTCTGTTGCTGAAAGCATTTAGTCCCTCTGCTGATGTCTGTGGTTCTGTCACATAGGTATTTTTAGCAATGATTAGCAGCTGTACTTTATGTAGACAATTCTAGTATTTCTATGATGGAAAATTTAAAGTAAAAGTCATGCTTAACTGAAACGTGGAATGTTTATAGAAAAGCTTGTGAACTCGTAAGGAAGGTCGCACATCAATGGCACTCATTAAACAACAATTGATGCTTACGTTGGCGGAAACAGAATGATTGGAAATGGTCAAAGTGTAAGAAACCAAGAATAAGAATTTTAGTCTGGCTAATGAAATGTGCAAATCCCGTTAATATGTCTGTAGTCAATGTCAAGGATGCAAATTGCGCTAATAGTTTCTTGTTGTCACTGTCTGGGCAAGTAATGTAGTTTTTTGGGAGAATCGATTATTCAGTTGTTTACCCGCCTAATTTCATCTATAAAAAAAAGGGATGAACAGCCAATTAATTAGAGAAATCGTTTTGAAATGCTTTTAAATGATCAGGAAACATGAAATGGAAGGGGGCCTCTCGTGGACAAATCCTTTTAGGTTCATTGCTTGATTTTAATCAGTATATTTATTGACTTCCCCAAAATGTGAAATATTACAAAGGGGGGAAAACTACTCCACCTCTACACTATTACACAGATCAACTCTTTCGTTTAGAATTTAAACTTTTCCGATTAATGATTTGTTAAAATCCGAGCTAAATTTTAACTGCTTCACTGCAATCAGTGCTTTTATGAAAATTAAAAAAAAAAAAAAACACCCGGAAAAAAATTAGGAAAAAAGACGATTCACGTAAACTTCTTACTTCATAACAAGCAAAATTTGATTTATCCAAGAATTAATGTGTACTTAAGATCTTCGGCAGGACTATTTGAGTAGGTTGGAATTGATTCAACTTGTGGATGATATATCTAGTATTCTGAGTACTGAGGGTAATACAATCAACCAATAAAAACCGACCTTTACTCAGTCGTTTTTCTGTTTTTAGCCAGAACTATGATTAAGAATGATGGAAAATTTACATCGCGTATTTGGAACACAAGAAGATCGACATATTCTGACATTTATAGGACGAATTATGACAGGTTTAATCATTAACAATAAAGTTTAGATCTAAATTCATCATGTAATTGTTATAGGTTACAGACTATGATTCACTCGCATATATTTTGCATTGGTGATGATTTGGAAAAAGCAACAAAGAGTTGTTCGTGGCTAAATACTGTTGTTGGGTTTAATTTTCAGGTGAATTCTTATCGTTGTCAATTTGATCGGACAATTGATCTCGTTATTTTTGCTTCGCCACGTAAGATAGTGTGATCGATTGTCATTGATGGTTTAACAGGAAATCATTCAACAGTAAAAAGACAAGATCACTAGAGACTACTCGAAAAGAAAATGAAACCGTTTCTGGCCAGATGTCAAAAGACGTTCTAGTAACATTAAAAACAAAAGGATAATCATCAAATAGTCTGAACTATACTTGCTTTGATTTTGACTTTTATTTCAAGTTAAGAGAATGTGTTTGCTTGTGATGGTGAGAAGTCGATATACTTAGAACCTTATGCATACCATAGCTATGTAGGTAGCTATGTAGATAGCTATGTAGGTAGCATAAACCAAATTAACACGCAGTCTTGATTAACAGTTCGTGTCGCCAATTCTCACGCTTTAAATTTCACTACCGGATATTTACATCACAGTGAACGGAATCAGGTAAGAGGAGAACTTCTCTTGCTCTCCTATACAAATAATCTGCTTTCGATTGGACACAGTAATCGTTTCAAATTACTAAGACTAAGTTACTTTAGTTTGTTTAGTCTGGCACAAGGTTACAAATTGTTTAGAGTATCGAGAGTCATTCGTCTAAGAACTGAGAATTAGAGCTTTCATCGATGTTTTGACGTAGGCTCGATGTGTTTTAAATTAATATGAGACACACACGCATACGCATATAAATATAGTTTGAACATAGGAATCAACACTGCATTAGTTTCACTGACCAACTTAAAACATGAAATTGACACTCAACATGCAGTTTTGGTTCGTAAGTACCCAATCTATAAACGCTCTATCTGCGATACTGACCACTCTTTCACATAACATGGCATATTTAAATATATATATATATATATATATATATATATATATATATATATATGTGTGTGTGTGTGTGTGTGTGTGTGTGTGTGTGTGTGTGTATGCACGTTTAATTTAACAACTTTTGTAAAAAAATTAAAAACGTAACTGATAAGGACGCGATTGGCATGTTATTTCACCGGCCTCCGTCAAAGGTTTTTGAATGTCGACGATCATCAGTAGAATTTGATGCGGTAAATCCATGACATTTCGAAAATAATCATTTATAATTAAATTTAAAGCCTCTAATGTCCCTAGTGACAATAGAGAACAGTTTAGCAAAATTCTATTCCGAAATGAATAAAAAAGAAAGTAAATTGAATTCGTTGATTACCATTGTTCAAAATAATCAGGTAATAGAAACCGAAAACCTGACACAATTTATATATTGACTCTAATTTGAATATCAAACAGTAAATTTATTTTTAGGCGAAAAAGCTTAAGTTTAATATTGTGTAGCACAATGCTGTAATAATGGAAGGCTCATTGAACTGGAGAAAAAGTTTTGGAACTTACATATTAACCATCGCTTTAAAGCAGGCACACATTTTTACATTAGCGTTTCTATATTTCATTTCTACTGAGTTTAATTGTAACTACTGATTACCAAATTTAGTCTGACTTTGAGCGACAAAAGTGAAAATCGAACTTACGCTACAATGATATGCGAGATTATTTTGTTTTAAAATCGATCTGAAACGGGCACCTAGTTTAGGCGAAATGTTTAATTGTTATTGAAATTAAATTGATTACTAAAAGTAAAACAAGGGAAAAACACAAAGTATTTGTTTTCTTAACGGACGTTAAACAGGTAATACAATAAAATATATCCTCAGGAATTTCATAAGAAGAGAAATTTTGAAAAGACATAACTACAGCTGTTTACTGCATAAAAAACTATTTTTGTAAATGATTGCATCCAGTTGGACATATGTCACGTCTCTTTAGATTTTGAAGCGTCTTCACTCAGCTGTTTCTCTTCTAATGTCCAGCAAAACCGCATCACATTTCATAATAAGTGCAATGGCCGTGAAAATATTACTCAAGCGGAAAAGCAAAAACCATTTCCACTCATCGCAATCAATATCCCACTTTTTTTTTTTGAAAAAGCCTAATTGAATTTACCTTTAGGTTTGTCTGTGTTGATTTGTCCACATGTGAGTCGTACAGCATCGTCTACACAAGGACTCCGTTCAACATTGTCTGAGTGCAAATAATAACGGAATTAAAAAGCATTCTTATTAAGTTTCATTAAGCAGTTGATTGTTATCCCGAGATTGAAAGAAAAAAAAAAACAACTAAAAATGAATGCGTTGGGGATGAAGAGGGAACGAGATACCGTGGAAGCAGTTGATTGGAGCGAACAGTCAGTTCAAGTCAGTAGACACTGCTGGAAGAATGGGAAAAGAGTGACAGTGGTGAGGAGGGGAGGTTGGGGTTTAGCGACGTTTAGGGGGCAACCGAGTTGGAATTATGAAGCGATTAATTAATTCTTTCAAGATATTTTTGCCTTCAAAGAAGCAACAATTTTTAAAGCGAAATCCACACAAATTGATTGGAGGGGAAAAAGTTTTCCGGACAAAAGAAAATAAAAAAAGAGCCAAAGAAAAGAGAAAACGTGGAATAGGAATGTGACGAAGAAGAAGAAGAAGAAGAAGAAGAAGAAGAAGAAGAAGAAGAAGAAGAAGAAGAAGAAGAAGGTGGTAATGGTGGTGGAAGGGCAGGAGGAGGAGGAAAAGAGGAAGAAGAATGAAAAGGAATGTAGAAATTAGAGCAAAAAGTTAAACGTAAAAGACGATTTATTGAACGAGCGACGTATAAAAAAGAGAGACGTATAGAAAGAGAGAAGAATGATGGAGTGAAGAAAGATAAAGAAAGTAAAGAATAGAAAATTTGAATAAGTTGAGAGAATCTGATTGAGAAGAACAGCAAAGATGCAAAATGAAATAAAAAATAACTAAAAATTCAGAGACACATGGCTTCCCGTCAACGCATGTGCAGTCAGAGAGAGAGAGAGAGAGAGAGAGAGAGAGAGAGAGAGAGAGAGAGAGAGAGAGAAATGATATGAAAACGAGATTGGACAAATTAAAGTCTCTTAATGATTGAATAAGATCAATATCAATGACTTCCTAAGCACTTCCATTGTTCAATATTTCATTAAATTCTTCTTTAAACGAGAAAGTTCTGATCGGAAAATTAAGAATTCTAAGTGCGACCATTGTTTCTTTCTGTCATCCTTGAAACTAAAATAGCTGTATAGAAACATTAAAAAATGTATTTCATTTCATTTGTTTTATTTAATACAAAAATTCCCTAAAATTCCTTCGTTTTTTCAGTGACAACGAACTTCAGAAGCTGTAGCTAAAAGGCTCATGATTCACACGGTTCACCAAACAGAAAAGAGGCCCTTTATAAAAAAACAAAATAAAATAGTAAAAATCTTTCATCATATATCCTGAGTTAATTCAGTTTGTCGCGTGCATTTATAAAAGCGTCTATTTTATTGCAAGATGTTATATGATTAGACGCGGATGTGAACGGAACTCAAATGTCTCTAAATCCACTTTTGAGAGGATGTAGAGACACTGGAGTATTTTATGTTTGCATGCGATTGATGCTTCATGGAGTTATGTGTGTGTTTCATAAGTTTTGAAGTTTCATGCGGGTATGTATTTTTCAGCGGCTAGAGTTATTCAGGAGGCTGTTGGTTCTCACGGCTTTTCACGGTTCATGGATGGAAGTATTTTCATGAGAATTTATGGGCTTGTAAATAAATGAAATCTGAATTTTGCGTACATGGATTGAACCTGTTTAAACAGCGATTGTAAATTTAAGACAGAAGAAAGTCAAAGAAAGATGATAATAGATTCTGTTTAGACAAAGACTGTCAAGAAACTTTATACAGTTTAATCGTGAAGAACAAAGATATTAATTTTCTTAAGCTTAATATTTTTTTTAGCTAAATATTAATATTGAACCAAAAGTTTCGCATCAAAACATTAATAGTTTTCGAATTTTGTCAATGAAACATTTTCATGATTACTAGTCTTTTCTTGATTAATTTCTCACGCGTTTTCATTGCAAGTCTCAGATCGTTATTCTAAGATCTTTAAATAAGTATAATGAAAGTCAAATAAAGACTAATAAATACGAATTGGAATCTCTTCTCCTGGAGTTACAGTCTATACGTAACAACATCTTACTTATTTGGCTAAAAATGCTCAATCAGCCGAATTCATCCAAATTTAATCTCATTGTTATATTCATTTTTTCTCCAATCATTAAACACCTATTTCTTTTGTTTCCTTTGTTAAAAGGTTTATCAAATTGTTATCTAATAGTATTAGATGGAATTTTGGAGATAAAACATTGTTATTATTAATTAAATTTATTAAAAAAAAACAATAAAAATTAGAAATACGAGTAAAAAAAGCTGATTCTTTTTTTTTCTTTTTAAACGATTTACTTTCTTCAGTGTTTCGAAAAATCACACACACGCACTTACAGAGAACTTAGTATATTTACTGTTGCTCAAACATCTTATATTATTCCCTAGATGCTGTGAATATGGGGTTTTCGGTGATTAACTCTGGTAAAACGAACACATTCTATGTATTGCCACTTACCTGAAGTGAAACTGTCAGTTTGTCAAATTTAGATAAGTTGTCGATGAGATGCAATTAATTAACAATCGTTGTAAAATAGAATTGATTGAATTCGACAATTATGATATAATTAGATTAGAAACTGCGACTTTAATTACAGATATACATTTATTAAAAGTTAAATTCTAAAACCTACTGTTGCTACGAACGTATTGTGTCTGACTGCGAAGCCAATAGGTTTTTGGATAGAAGTTTTTTTTATTGTTTAGTAAGACAGAAAAACTTATTTTCTCAGCGTTCGCATCACTCTTAAAAATAATTTAGAATTTAGTAGATAATTAACGCACCTAATATTTCGGGAAGTTTTTGGATGGCATTATTTCTGAAATTATTAGTGGTAAATCGAATCCATGCAATGTTCGAATTTCTTTATGTACAATTTCATAAGTAATCGATATGACAGTATCAATCACATATTTGTTTATCGCAAACAAAGAAAAATTTTTTCACGGAATGAATGTCGCTGTTAAAATCATTGTTCACCACGTGTATTAGTTTATTAATAAAAAAGCGAAATAAAAGAAACAAGAAAAACAAAAATATTTCTCTTTTTTATTTTTGGTCAATGTTTCTCTCATTTAAAAATTAAGAGTCTGCAGGTGTGCTCGCTTATGTGTGTTTGGGGTTGAGAGAAAGAGAGAGAAAAAGAGAGAGAGAGTGAGAAGAAAAAAAGACAAATATTGATTAGTTTAAATCAAGTATAATCCAAACTTGACTAAAATTTCGCGTACAATCTTATTCAATGTTATTGAGTTTCATAGAATTTTGAGATTGAAAAAGAATCACTGATGAACCTCTAGGTAGTAAAACAAACTGGCATTTTCTTCATGCTGTCTTGTACCAAAGTTATCCCTTTTCAATAAATATCTGTTCAGTTATGAAATATTTCAATTGTTTTGAAATCTTGATCCAGAATGACTTAACATAAACTCTAATTAACAATTAAAATTATAACCTACTAATAAACATTATAACCTACTAATAAAGATTATTATCTATATTAATAAAGAGTAAGTTGTGATCCATGGCTCAAATAGTATAATATTTAACACCTGCCCTGGCGTAGAAGTGTGTATACGTTTTACTGAAAGTGTCATTTTCAGACACGGACGAATAAACACGTCCAAAAATAAAATAAACACGTTAAAAATAAAACAACTACGGACGTGTTTATACGTCGATCTTGATAATTTTTATGCTTTTCTCAGTCCTTTTATATACATTTTTTATATATATATATATATATATATATATATATATATATATATATATATATATGTGTGTGTGTGTGTGTATGTGTGTGACATGATATATTCTTTAAATCGTCTATTTATATTCTTTTTGAAAATCACGTAAATCAACCTTAAGTAGAACAAAAATCAGAAAAGACGACAGTACTCGGATTCCTAAGCAAATCAACAAGTGAAATTCTGGAGCAGAGACGGGTGAAAGCTTCCTTGCCAAAACCTATTTCACACTGTCATGCCTGATGAACAGATTTATGAACTCATAGCGAATCATTTCTTATTAAATTCATGAGGAAATTCAATGAAGAAGTGATGTTGCCAGTTAAGTGAATTTGAAAGCTGGCTACAGCAGAACTTTGGCATTTGAACGTTTACATATTGCCAACGATGATTGTGACTGGAAACGTATATCTTATTATTTAATAGTTTATATATCGCTCACAACTCTCTCTTTCTCTCACACACACGCATATATATATATATATATATATATATATATATATATATATATGATGAAAATATACTTTTAAGGTAGGCTATATTTATAGGTTAAAGTACTCAATATCAGGGATAGAGCGTATGCTAATATAAAAGTGGACATTGAAGTCAACACCCAGTGACAACAGTTTCACGCTTAACCGCAATCTTCAGTGTTTGTGTTTTAGCTTGACTATTTATATATGCTTGTCACTGGTACACTATGGGTATGTATATTGTATTAGCATAACGATTATTTGGTGGGCGGTAACAGTTATCTTTCAAATTATTCTAGAGATTATTGAGTAAAAATAACTGTGGATACGAATGCAATTATTTGTAGCTATTTTATAGTGTTGATTGTTAATATTATTGACTCATTATGTATTATTGATAACATTATTATTTGTTGTTGATTATTACTATTACATTTACTTGTATTTATGTGCGCAATCGTAGTTTGTTAATTTGTTTATTATTTATTTAATTTGCTTATTTATTGATTTAGATTTATTTTTTATTTTATTTTATTTATTTGTTTTTGTTTTAGTGTCTTTTATTTTATTTATTTGTTTAATTATTTTAAGTTCCTATATATATCTAGAAAGCATTGTACTGTTCGCGTATTTAAAGGATGTTTTTTATGAGTAGTTTCTAGGGTTCTTCATTTACTCTTATGTATATTTTTCTTCGTTATCTACTGATTTTACCGTGGCTTGGTATATTACATTGAGTTGAAAGCAATTGCTGTTTAAGGTACATTCGTTCTATGGTCTGTAGTTAGACGTAGGTTTGATTTATGCAGGAGGTGGTTATTTTTCTCTTTTATTTTCTTGGTGCAGCTGCATCTGATTTTTACTGTGTTTTGTTGAATATCTTGTAGAGAGTTCTTGATGAGGTGGGAAGTGTTTATGTATGAGTCTATCACAGCTTTATTTTATTTCCTTTAATCTAATGAAATTGAAAGAAACTTAGCTAATCTTAATATCGAAAATATTTCTAAAACAGTTAAAAATTTGATCAAAATATAATAGAGCTAATTTTACATCTCTAGCAAATAGAATGTAAACAATGCACCAAAAATATATCAGCGAAACATCGCGAGATTAAAAAAATATGAATGTCTTAAATTTAAACAGTGCATTCTCTGGACTTGTCTGCAAGCAATACTTACGTGATCATACATTTGACATGGAAAATGCCGTTTTAATAAAAAAGTGAAAGGCGTTTTCAATGTTAAAGATTATTTATTGAAAGTGCCATGATCTATGTGTCTCCTGTGGTTAATAGGCCACCTGTCTTATTTCAATGTAGACCCTTTTATAAGTAAATTAGTACTCAAACAATGTGGAGTATTTGAACTATGAAAAGCAAAAAAAGATTTTAGATTATTTAAAATTTAATTTCTATGATGACACATTTCAAGACAAAATCAAGCGATTAGACATTTAACGTGAATTAAGTTTCGTCTAGGTAATTTAGATTTTGTTTTTATGAAATATTTTTTCTGATGACACCGGATCATCACGAAACCTGTCAAAAAATTATTTCAAAATATATATTTCTTATTCCGTCTTATACTTATTCAACATTGATCATTTGCATATATGCGTGCGTAATTACATCCATTTATCTATATTTATGAAGTAACAAAGAATACATTAAGGTGTCTCAACATAAAGGAACAACTTATCGCGGTTATCTTTGATTAAAATTTGGACACGATTTTAAATTTGGTTGCTTTATTTTTAAATATCACTGCGTTCATTATTTTCTTTTTTAGAAATAATTCCGTGAAAATTCCTTGTAAAAGTATAAAATGTTAAGTAGAATTTTAAAAATCTGCAATTAAAAAAGAATTCATCATCGTAAAAAAAAATACTCCAGAAATCAACATAGAATATTAAGAAAATGACATTTTGTAACTTAACAATAATCGCTAACAATACAGAGCATTCGTTTTTACGATAAATAAATTCAACAATGTGTTTATTCAATGTGTTTTATATATTATTAGGTATAAATGAGTCCATGATGGTTTATGGAAAGAATCTAAAGACATATGCTCGGTCAAGGGTTCTAATTTATTGATTCATTGCCAGATGAAGTCGAGTACATGACCTGAAAAGTTCATTTTGATATTTCTCTTTTCTTTAATTAAAGATGCTTGTAAGATCGTGTTGTACATTTTTCTACTTTCAAATATTGAAGCGATTCGGCTGCCAAGGAAAGACAAGAATCTGTATTTAATATGATAACTTTCTTTTTTTACTGGGCCCAGTTCTTACTAATAGATTTTCTGTTTGATTTGGTCTAAGTCGGGGTTGTGTTGTCTTGGCCGACGACTAATAGTCAGAATAAAGCAGTCACAATTTCAGTTAGGTTCTCGGAAATTATTGGCATCAAGCCATTTTGGACACGAGGTATGCCTTTGGGACAACACGAAAAACTAGATGAGTTGAATTCTCAAAGACGAACCTTACTGAACAAAAATTAAAGGAGAAGAGCGTTGTTCATAAATTCAATTTTTACTTGCAACCGATACAAATACATAATGAAAATCAATTAAAAATCTTTGAACTTTAGCAAGTGTCCGTAACTTTACTTCAAACTTGTCTGATGACTAGCATTCATGCATGACTGAATTGTCATTCTAGTTCGTTTCCATTAAATATTAAGATCGAATACTTATATTTATATGAATATAATTGGGGCAGATGTTATTTTATTATTTATTCAAGATATATTTCTCACTTGTAAGGCGTAGCGTAGGGAGAAGCCAGGAACCCTTTATTAGACAGAAATGATCACTTTTTTTATTAACTATTCATACGATTACCCACAGAAGAACAATTAGAATCAAACCACCTCACAATTATGAAGTTTCTATGTTCAAGTATATCGATGTAAAAAATGGAATTTATTGTTTTAATTATCAAAATTAAAAACAAAAACAAATGACATCCAATCACTTAGTCCAGCAACTTTTTCCACTTTCTTTAATTTCCGGATATTTTGATGAGCATTGTCTATTTCATGTCTTTTCCCGAGTATCGTTACATTTAGCATTTGATATGATTTGAGTTTTTATTTCTTACTTCCATTTTAGATTAAGTTCTTATATTGATATTTAAAATGTGACACAATCGCCTATAAGACGAATAACGGTTGGAAGTGAAGAGATAAATTATGACTTTATCTTGAAAAGATTTTTTCAAACCTACTGTAAAGCTGAATTTAGACTTTTTGTCCTGAAGATCGTCAGATATCAGAGACGATTTTAAATGCTGAATTTAAACGAATATCTTACGATTATGTATAAAATCTAATTTGAGCAGGTGCTTGAATAGATTTTGGTTTAACATTCCAATGAATAATGAGGTAATTTTGAATGAATCGAAAAGGTGAAAAGAAATCTATGAATTTGATTTAATGAGCAATCTTTAAAGCCTTTGGTAGCGTTTTTTGCATATGAAAAGCAATAGGCAAATATCGAACTTTGCCTACTGCTTTCAAGTTTTTCCAGTACTTTTAATTTAAAGCTAATCTATTATTATATAAAATGTATTTAATATTACTTTAATATAAACTAATGACAATAACAAATGTATTGTTGATAATATGAATTCTGGTAATTTGGAGGTTATATCAACAAAAAGTTGCCAATAACGTTGATAACGTCATAAAAAAACTATATAGAAGTAAAAAGGGAGATAACTCCCTCAGTTAACTACTGCAGTTGGTGTATCTTCACTCAAAATAGTCACCAGCACAACTTCAAAAGTAATATTCCAGCGGGATTTAGAGTTTAGATGTATATGTGGAGCTAAGAAAAGAAGTCCTGCCAGGTCGCTTATATTTTCTCATATCAAATTAGGAAGATATTGGTTTAAATATGACATGCTGATGACTTTGAACTTATTACCGAAGTGGAAGGTTGAATGAAAAGCGACGAGTATCTGAAAAAATTATCACTGCTCTAGAGATTCGACCATTAAGTGAATTCTTCGCTTGGAAAGTAATCAATTTTGTTCTTTTCCCTTTCTTTGATTAAAAAAAAAAGAAATGGCCGCAAGACTTACCAGTCCAACGCTGAAAAAAAATGAAAAAGAAGAAATGTTAATCTCAAAGATAAAACAGAGCATGCAGACTGTATTTGTTTCTGTCAGTTATTGTTACTGATGGCTTCAAGCCACAGGATGGCTCTGTTTTGAAGAGGCGTTCGGTCGAAAAATGGATTTTATATGGCCAGGCGAGAAGTTAAGTGTGAATACGACTATGCGCGCGCACGTGTGGACACACACACACACACTTGCACAGACACACGCAATCGCACTCACGCACGCACGTACACACAGTGATAATGTGAGAAAGAAAATCATATTGCGCAAATATGGGAAGAAGGTATTTAATATAAGCATAAAGATTTCTTCAGAAAAGCTTGTTTATTTAAATTTGTGAAATTCAACATTTGGATCCAATTTAGAACTGAACTATGCCCACGCATGATTTGGTTATAGTTGCGAAGGATTGTGTAGAACCAACCACACTTTTCAAGAAGAAGTAATAATAGAAAAAGTGGCGCACAATGTGCCATAAGCCTAGAGAGAGAGAGAGAGAGAGAGAGAGAGAGTGAGAGAGAGAGTGTGTGTACTTAAATATGAGCCTGCCCAGAAAGATCCGACCTCTTGATGCCCGTGCGAGATTGCGCGACGCTCACACACACACACACACACACACACACACACACACACACACACACACACACACACACACACACACACACATGTACGCGCACACACAATTCTTTTTTCACCCAAACATTTAGAGAATTTCGGTACTTGTATAATCTATGATATTGTAATTTTTTAAAAATATGCCTACCGATCTGTCAGTACAACGATTAATCTTTTTTTAGTTCATGTAAGTAAATGTAAATAAATATAACGTATAATTCCCTTGTCGCTTGTTTTTCTTTCCTTAGCGCCTACGTTACGCCGTGTCATTGCCACAAATAAACAATGGACCGTTCCTGTTTGATTGCGAAGAGAGACGAAAGAAAATATATATTAAAAACGCTGTTTGGTTTTTAGGGTAAATAAGAGAAAAGAAAGAAAAAAATGCTAGAGGAGGTGATAATACTGTCATGTGATTAACGTCGGTTTCATTGAAACGAAAAACATTCTAATGGTGAACCTTTTCATTTGTCCTTCTTTAAATAATGAATTGCATTCATATTTATGATTGTGATTGTGATATTGTGCTCAAATAGTTCACGATCCATTCGCGGAGATTCCACACGTGTTTTATTGTCGGGGAACTTGCAAGGAGCTTATTCACTCATTAACTTAAGAATTAAGATTTATCAAAAAATTAAAAAAAAAACAAAAACAAAATACCCCCAAAAAGCACTGGTATTGCTAGTAAATCTGTGTGCATATTAATAAATATGTATGTGTGTATATGAATAAATATGTATGTGTGTATTTATTTCTAGGTTGTGCGTGCATATGTGCCCGTGAATGGTTTTGTGTCTTAAGGTAATGGAGAGTAATATTCTAAAAAACTACACACACTCTAGAGAAAGAAAGAATTTGAAGAAAAGAGTAGGCTAAGGAAGGAAGGAAGGAAGGAAGGAAGGAAGGAAGTGAGTGTTAAAACACTTTGTTCTATTTGCTTCTAGTTATTGTCCGGTTATAAAAGAACCCATACTGGTATTCAGATGAACAAAAGAGAATTTTCAAGTGTTTAACAATTTTCTGATCAGTCATTGATTTGTATGCAGCGAAAGGCTACAGAGATTAACTAATTGTTGAAACAAATTCAAAAATGTCTGCAAACAAGAATTCACCCCCAGGGAATCACTGACATTTTTGGACGTTTTATTATTTACTGAGACATTTTCATGAAATGTGTTTCAATACAAATACATTTTAGGTGCGATAGAATTAGTATTCTAATTAATATAGATATTTGTTGAACCGAGGAAAGTTTGGCATAAGATACCTTCATTGAAGAAGACACTGACTATCGATAGCTTGCGAGATTAATAGATTGGCCCTCACATTCAACAAGTAAGTATTTATCCTCAGTTTAGAATCGTTAATTCTGCGATTAACACCTGAACTTTCGAAGATTCGGATGAAGCAATTCTTTCAACGCTTCATAGAACATCAGTTAGGGATAACGAAGAAATAGATTCTTTGTGCAATTTCTCAAATGACAATCGTCTTTTCAATATAATACATTTCTATACGAATTTCTGGAGATATTTATAATATGCATATCGTAGTCTGGTAAATGGCCAAGAAATATGCTGTAATAATCTTTCTAGTGAGGAGAGTTTGACTGTTTTGAAAGCAAATCAGCTTTAGTTGAGATTTTCCAAGCGTAGCTTAGATGTGGCACAAGGCCGAAAGTATGGGGTACCCAGTGAGGATCGAACTCACTACTCAATCGCAATTGTTCTAGCAAAACGAGCTTGCTAACCATTACACCACGCCGGGGTGCCCAAATCAGCCTTAGTTAATCAGGGTTTCCAGTCACTGACTACCTGTGTCAGTGCCGCTATGCAATATTCAACTACATCAGATACCAAACGAATAGAAACGAATTTGTCGATTTACAAAGAATTTACAAGCGCACTGATTTCCGTAAATATTGTAGATTTGTCGGTAACTTGCACACAGCTTTGTAGGGACTAAGTGCAATTTAGTTCTCAATGCTGGCTGAAAAGCAATTTCTTGCATCAACTTGTTTAACCAGAAAGACAACTACTTATAGACATTTTTATTTTTTTGAAATCAGCATTCTAGGTAGTTACTCAGCTTATTTTACAACTATCGGGCACATAGTGCAGATGGAATTTATGCTCTTCAGTAACAATAGAGTCAGTGAGACATTTGCTCATTTAGTGTAAAAGACCTTGACTTTGTAACCACATTTTTTTAAAAATTAAATTTGGATATTTAATTTTGCTTCTAAAAAAATTCAGTTCCAAAATAAAACGAATAAAACATGTTCCATTTTTTCTTAGTTATCTTTTAATTTCCGAAAAAGAGTTTATTTTGAATTTACGACAAGTTGCCTTCAACAAGAGGTTTTTGTGGTGTTAACTATCAATAAAGCTAATTACGGTTCCAATGCATATATACCTGCAGCTAGGTGATCAATCGATTTTGGCATCCAAATGTAAGGTTATTCTAGGAAAGACACAATGAAGCCCTAGTGTGTTAAAGTGATTATCCATGCAGTATTCATCACAGTTTTTGTTTTTCAACATCAGAATTAAGATAAAAATATTCAGAAGAAATCGTATTTATTCAAGTAATTTTCATTAAAAATTTGGCTTTAACAATTAGATTTATAAACAGATTTACCTTACCACATAATGTCCGTTAACTTTTATGAATTTTTTATTGAATAAAAAATAAGACGTGATTAAATTCTTAATATTTGAATGTCCATATATAGATGAACGTCGCCCAAACTAATGTGACTCTAGACGACTGAAAATGACAACTCACAGAAAATAAATAAAATAAAGATTTTATTCTCCCAAAAATTTCTTGTCATTTTGTGTAAAAGAGAAATTTGTATTATTTTAGATGTGTTCAACATTAATTTTTATTGATTCCCATAGATATTCTTTAATTGAATTTAGTTCAAAATTTATCATTAACATTTGGAGAGGGTGGGAACTATTCCATTAATTTGGTTTATTTGGGACTTATTTTTGGCATCATAGATATATAGAATATGATGGAGCGTTGTTTTGTCAGAATATAAGCTTTGTGACTTGTACTAGTCAAAAGAAATTCTTTGCAGTCGTCTTGACTTCTACTCCATACAATGAGATCAAAACATTACTCGTATCTGTTGTCTTATTGGTTAACTATTTTTTAGGAAGGACCCAATCTCTAACACGTCTATTTCAGCTTTACATTTATCAGTAAAAATGAATCTTGAGAAATCAATTCTCACGTACTTCTTACACATGACTTTTTTTTTGGTGATATTTACTTTTAGCTTCTTCCATGTTCTTATCCCTTCATGCTCATCATATGCTGCATCTTTCCCTTTTGTTTACATTCGAAACACAAACTTCAAATATTTTATTGCATTGCAACCCATTTTCATTGTTTATTACTCTTTTAATTTTTCTCAAATTTCTTTTTGTGAAATTCTTGAAGCCTTTTTTCTTGTACTTATTTTTCCAATGTTTTCAATTTCTTTTTTTAATGTTCTGCTTTCGCTGTTTAACGTTTCACAATTTCCTTTCATTCTTTACATTATCTTGCTTTCTTTTTTGAGGTTATATTTACTTTTATCACGAAAGGTAAACTTTACATATCTGAAATTAAAAAAAAAACAAAGAAATATCAATAATTCTACTATCGTATATATTTATTTACAATATGATGAGCAATCTTCAGGTTGTATAACCTCACACTACCAAATAAATTATTATATTTCTAATAAAAATAAAGACCAATACACACACACACACACACACATACACACACACACACACACACACACATATATATATATATATAT
>CAHIKZ030000650.1:207500-232500 GCA_903632075.3 Acanthosepion pharaonis
TATAGTTGATAAGTAGCTCCTTTAAGAAACTAGTAAATAATTTAAACGTATAGAATTATTTGGTAAATTAATATGGAACTGTTGAATAAAGATTCTTCATATAAGATGTCAATAACAATAACCAATGTAAAATGTAAAAAATACCAACCAAATACAAATTCATCCGTACAAGATGTTGCTCATCCTACCAGGAAATTAATACAAAATTATATTAAACTCCAAAAATATTTAGAAAGTGATGTATTATTTCTGTAAGTACTATTGGTGAAGGACAAGGTATGTTGATAACACCCAGAGTTTAAAAGATGATAGTAAAACTCCTAAGGTGAAATGGATAATTTTAAAACGGCAAGGACATGTAGATCTTTATGTGAACCCAGTTGTCTGTACTTACATGAAAAACTGGAAATTATCAGATTCAATAAAAATTAAATCAAAGTAAACATCAAATTGTAAACACAGTTTGCCGTTTACCTTACAATTTAGTTAAACTTTGGAAATTGATTATGCTTTCTCTCATATTCTAGTTGTACTGCGTTGCACCATATATGGCTTATCTTTCTATTCGTAAGATTAATTTGGATTTAATATAATTTTGTATTAATCTCCCGGTAGTAACATCCTGTACGGATGTATTGGTATTTGGTTGGTATTTTTTAAGTTGCATATTAATTTACCAAATTATTCATTACCTTTAAATTATTTACTAGTTTCTTAAAGAAGCTATATATTTATCAACTATAAAAGAATTATGCAGGAAACTTACAAATATAGCTCCGCTCTGTTTATAAAAAATAATTTTTTCATTTTCGCTTCTTCGCTTAGTTTAAATTTAACATAGGTCATATTTCATTGGTTGATCAGAGTAATGCCTACAAACCTTATCACCCAACTCTTTTTCGTAAAAAGATGCTGTATTTTGCTTTTAAATCTAAATAAATCGTTCACTCGTCAGTAATTTACAATCGACCGATGAGAAGCATTGATACGCATCGAAACACGACTGCAATTGTGTAGCGATTTTGATACGTTTTCTGTGTAATATCCTAAAATAAATAATATTGCACTATTTTGTATTGATCCCTCTTTAAATTAAATGTTACGAACGTTGGAATTGTACTTTATTCGTTCTCACCATAGCTGGATATATATATATATATATATATATATATGTATGTGTGTGTGTGTGTGTGTGTGTGTGTGTGTGTGTGTGTGTGTGTTTGTGTGTGTGTGTGTAATGATGAAAATTTTTTGGTCCGAAGAAGAAGTCATCCTTCGAAAATTATGATGTTCTGTCTTTTTTCTCAAATTTGAGTAATTTGTTGAGCTGAGAACTGTTATGCACCACATCGTGTATATATATATATATATATATATATATATATATATACGAACGGAAAATAAAATTGCCACACCTTAGATATATATCAAATTAGACCTTACAGGTAAGATGTTTGAATTACACTTAATAAGTGGCCTCTCAATAGCAAGCAGACGTTGTATTAACAGAGTGTATATCCTATTTATGGTTTAACATAGGCCTGTATTCACACGCAGACGATTGTACAGCAATTACTATTCATATCATTCTGTGATTATTCCACGTCTTTTTCATTTGTTGACGCAATATTGCAAGACTTGTCGATGGATAAAACTGAACAATCGAGGACGCTTCCCATCATGTCCAGTACATATTCTATGCTAGTGATGGAAGTTTCTAGAACATCTTGCCGAACATCATGCTTGGCACCGGCCTCATGTGAGTATACATCGTCTTCCTGTTGCAAGAATGGAAGCAGAAAGGGTTAAACAATGTTCTAAACGTACACAGCACTGTTTAAAATTCTATCTGTAACTACCAAAATTCGAAATGCTACCCAACACCCCGGGCGAATACACACTCTGTAATATGACGGTGCCCAGGTCCAGGTTTCACACGCAAACACGACCATCACGAGAATGAGGCAAAATGTAATTTCACGTTGAGAGTACCATTCGATATCTCAAATGATACTCTTGTTGCACGACGATGCGATAGGGTAATTTCAATGTCTGGCAGAATCACGCGTGTCATTTTGTCCTGCTGCAAGTAAACGATTCCCAACGATCCATACTGTTGCTCCAGGGAAAACGTTTATTTTGATTTTTGCCGTGGATGATGTGCCGATGAGTTGATCTTAGCCATCCAGAAGCTCTCGTTCTATCACGGTTGCTAACATCGAGGGTACTGTCGTGGTATCCTATTCAACATGTGCAGGAAATTTAAGAAAAGAAACCTCATACTTCTCGAAGGTCAACAATTTCACCTCACGAAAATGGCTCTAAATGCGGCAACATTTTTCAGTGTGTTGCTATTGAATATTACATTCAGTCTGTCTGTCTCTCGCTCTCTCTCTCTCTCTCTCTATATATATATATATAATTTTCTGCTATATGTATTTATTTGAAGAGTTTGAGTATCGGAGATAGAGTACTATATAAGCAGTTTTTATAGAAATTAAATCTTGTGGTGTGAAACTGCTAATCACCTTGCAGCTTTGCTTTGTATATCCACACACACCCCTACACATACACACACATACAAACAGACATATATAGGATAAACATATACTTTTATGGTATGCTATATCTATTAAATTAATATCAAGGATAGAGCGTATGTAAATGTAAACCTGGATATAGAGATCCACAACCAGTTTTGTGGTTAAACGCAATCTTCCGGCCATGTATATTTCATGTGTATTTATTATTGGTTGCTCTATTATTTATTATTTATTATTTATTATTGGTTGCTCTATTATTTGTTGTTGACTGTTATTATTACGTTTATTTGTGCTTATGTATGAATTCGAAGTTTGTTAATTTGTTTACTATTTACTTAATTTGTTTTCTTATTAGAAGTTGCTTTCCTAGATATTAGGATCGGCCATACTGATGGGAAGGAAAAATTATTCTCTATGAAAACTACAAGATAGTAATTCTTTGAGGTGTTAAAATTTACAATCCATTTCTTGCTCTAGTTAACAACTAATTGGAGGTCATATGGGAACTGATGGCATCAGGAAAGTATCTGAGGAAAATAAGAAATAACCTATGCCCAAGGACAGAGCCATGACGAACCCTGTATTAATATCTAGAAAGGAAATAGAAGAGTGGCAATTCAACTAGAATGTAGTTACACGATTTGTTAAGAAAGATTGGATGAATTTGAATATTCGACCAGAGAAAACATAGTCCTTAAACTTGGAAAGAATGCCAGCGTTTGAAAGAATCCTCGTCAAACGCTTTCGAAATATTTAAAGCTATAGTTCGAGCCTCGTCGTTCTTATCTAAAGCTTCATAGGCATATTCAGAAATAACCATTAACACAGCGGAGGTTGACCAAGAGGAGAGTGAAAGAGACATATTGTTTATTTGAAAGAAAACCGTGCGAAGTGAGATGCTTAACCAATTCAGAGTTGATTAGAGCTTCTCGTTCTTTGCCAAAAGGGGTATAAAACAATAATTCGAGGAATCAGAAAGTTCACCAGAGTTATTCAAAACAGGAACTACATTAGAGGATTTCCACCAAACAGTAAGGAATTTGTTGTAGAGTTGTACGAGAACAGGAGCCAAATCAAGGGCTCATTTACTTAGGACAATTGCAAGATACCGTCACGTTCGCATGACTTTGATTTACAAGGATAAATTCGATTCTTTTAAATATGTTTATTTTTATTTCCAAAGTAGATTAGATTCTTTTAAATATAAAATTGATTTACGATTTTTTTATTTCAGGATTTTATTTTATTTTATTTTGTGTCAGATCCGAAAAATAGTTTTTGTTATAAATTTTCATTATTTTATTTCTTTTTTGGCTCAGGGATTTAGATTTCCGTGAAATCTTAATTGTTAATCATATTGTTGAAACTATTACCATTTTAACCACTAAACCGTTCGATGTTTCTAAGCAATAACAATAAGAATAGTAGCAGTATCGAGTATTAACAATATCGAAAATATTGTTTCAGATATTTCTTTGTCTGTTTCATACGTTACACTCAATCCAATCAGTTAACGGAGAATCTCTTTTTTATCTTGTAAGATCTGGCACAAAGTCAATATTCGTCGACATAATCCATTATTTGAAGATCCTCAGTATGTCAATCCTTCGATTCGTTCATTAATAAACTCAACCTTTTAGCAAGAAAGGCAATTTTTCCAGGTGTGTGCTTTAGGGAAGGTGAGGCAGTTAGCAAGAATTCTCATTCGATAACTGGTACCAACAGAATAGCAAAATCTCACCCAAGTTCTCGTGTACGTCATATTGTGAGATCTCTGTCTTATATAACAATGTCCTTGAAGAATTAGCAAGGAAATTGTAAGAGGAGGAGAAATAAAGATGGCCGACGAATTTTGTTCGTTACAGAGCCGGAAGTTACGTCAGTGGCTCCAAGCTATCGGATCTCGCTTGCATTCTCGCTCGATTAAACAGAAGACTTTTATTAACAATCTGATTTCTGACGTGGAATGTGAAAGGAGTGTGGGGAAGCGCAATCTATTGTGGTCTGGTCCAACCGACTATGAGCCGAGATATTAATCGGAAGGTAAGACGGTCCAAGATCCCACTCTCCCATCAGCCAACTATCAATAATAATAATAATAATAATAATAATAATAATGAAAAGAAAAAAGACAAAGGTATGAAAATGATGATAATTTGTTGACAGAAGACGATAAATTCATCTTGGAGCATTCACAGACAAAACCGTGCTCGAATGAATCCCACTGTCAGGCGTAAAGCAGGTGAGCGGACATGTTTTGCCTGTGTTGGTTCAATGACATTAACAGGTAAGAAAGAAAACCATTTTATAAATCCGGTTGGATGCTTATCAATATTTGGGTTTGAAATGAGTGCGGGTACGGATTGAGACGGGAGAGGAGAAGCGGTATTGGCAATGATCGAACTAATTCGTTATTGATTTCTGTGAATATTTTGTGCGTAAAAAAACTAAATGTTCCGATTCTTTGGACACAGGAGGAAAGACTTTTTTCTTCTGTGGTGGAGAGAGAAGGTGAAGTAAAAGTGGTTCATTTTTTGAAGATAATGTTTTATTTTTGTTCTCTCAAACTCGTTCCTTTTCGATTTGTCTTCATTTTCTATTTATCTTTCTTTGTTTCTTTTCCATTATTATTTTTTAATCCAACAACCATTTCTATAATTGTTTTTCAGCAATTTATGGCTGAAAAGATTTTAATCACTGTAATGTAATTCTCATAAAATAACAACACGCATCATTAATTACAAAGTGTTAGCAAAGGAAATGTTCACTAAGTTCGTTTTAGAGGACGATACACGGACATGTCGATATTAATCTTGCCACAGAGATTTGGCACCCATTAGGACTTGACTTTATTATCACTGGCAGAAAAGGCGGGGCGAATACATTCTATGATGTATTCATTTAGCATCATTTGTTATTAGTCATCTTTTGTTAGACACTATAACTTTTTGACAGAATAAACATCATTGTCTGAAATTCTATCAAAAATATTTCGGGTTTGAATCACTCATAAAACTCACTGATCTTATAAAGCTGTTCTTACTGGTCAAGGATTATTCTGACTTTTAAAAAGTCTTCTATATTTTGCTTCCAAACAAAAAACACTTAATACATAGTAAATATAAAATAAAACAGAAAAAAAAACTTCAATAAAAAAGATTTCCTTTCTTCTTTTCTTGAATATTTTTTGGCAGTAGATTCAATTTTTGTTTTTAATCCAATCATACATGCATAAAAGTTATATTTGGTTAAAAAGGATTTAATGTAAAACAAAGAAAACTGAATAAACAAAATTCTAGATTATATATATATATATATATATATATATATATAAATTCGATCTTTGGCAAAAACTGATATTCGCTACAAAATGAACGGCTAAATCAAGAGAGTGTCCAATATGTAGTGCAAAGACATAAAATATACAAAACGCTGACCTTTATGCAACAACGGTTTCTACCAAGAAATCATCGTGGTAGAAACTGGTTGCAAAAATGTCAGTGTTTCGAATATTATATATATATATATATATATATATATATTCAAAATAAGTTTGATTAAAAAGAATTGATATGGTGTGTCTGTTTAATTCTTCATTATATTTTTTTCAATTTTCGGATAAGGTGTTCAGTATTATGTTATGCTATACTGTCCGTAGTTCATGATATTTTATTTTTGTTCAAATCATTATCAAGAAATAATGTAGTGTCTGTGCTGTAGTTAGAACACCCCTGATATATATATATATATATATGAAGAAATATACTCTTAAGGTGTGCTATATTTATGGGATACAGTGCTCAGTATCAGAGATAGAGCGTATGTAAATATAAATATAAAGTGAGCATTGAAGTCAACACTCAGAGGTGACAGGCTGTTTCATGCTGGACGCAATCGTCAGGCCGTCTGACGATTCCGTCTAGTATGAATCAACCTGTCACCTCTGAGTGTTGACTTCAATGTTCACTTATATATATATATATATATATATATATATATATATATATATATATGATATTTTACATGAGTTTAGCGTAGAAATACAATTGTGAAGGACCGTTGAATTACATTCCGTATTTGATAAATAATCTCTAAGACTGGATTGATTATTATTACACTACGGCAAACGCCATGAACATAGAATGAATTGAGTGGCTGGTAGCTGAGAGAGTGATAAATTCTTATTGACTTCTCAAGAAATTCTGCCTTTAACCAGAGTTGGTCAAATCCAAAAAATGCTCATTGAAATTTTCAAAAAAGCCGGGACAGAAATAGAAATTGTTCTTTTTGAAGAAAGACTTTTGCCAAACAAAACTCTAATCTTGATAACTTAAATAACTAATGTGGTTCTTTGTCTCTGAGCAATTGACGAAGAGATTTTGAACTGATAGATTTCGAGTAATGAACCCATGAATAACAAACCAGGACGTAAACATTTCTTGACGAGAATCAAAGAAACAAATCAATAAGTTTAAATAAGCAGCCATGTTTGGCTTCTTATAATGGACGCATATTGGATGAAGGAGTAAAAATTATTCACCATTTGCTCAACAACATGTGACGATAACAAGAGGTCACTCCGTCTTTATGAACGCAAATCGAAAGTTATGCAAAAAAGGTCATATTGTGATGATTATTTAGTGCATCAAAATGAAAATCCTAACAAATATGAAACATTGTCATGAGAAATTTTGCTTTTTGAAATCAATGCAGGTGATTATTTTATGAATTTTTGAATGCTGGAAATTAAACAAATCTTTCCCTCCATCTCAATCAGAAAATATCGAAATTAAATTGTTCTTTACATATTCTTTAACCTGTAAATAAGTTGCTGTAATTCCGGAAAAAGGGTTTAGCCATGCATTGATGACGTATAGTAGAAGAAGCGGAAATATTTTTTTATTAAACTTTATTGAACTACACTTTTAAAAAAGTAAGTCAGCATTACATATTTATATATTTTTAAAATTATAAATTGTATTAAAGCTTACACATATAGAAGCGTACGCGCAACACACACACACACACACACACACACACACACACACACGCGCATATATATATATATATATATATATATATATATATATGTGTGTGTGTGTGTGTGTGTATGCATATGAGGGTCGTTCAAGAAGTTCTAAGCCTTACTCAGAAGGAGTTGGAGAAACAAGACAGTTTTTCACTATTTTTCAGTATAGTCACCCCACTTGGCATCAATGCACTTGGTCCAAAGTGCTTAAGCATTGCAATCCCATCACATCCTGGTATTCTAAAAACTCCCCCACAGCACATGTGATCTCATTATTGTTTACAAAATGGTGACCACTCAGGTGGAATTTGAATTTAGGAAATGGAAGGAAGTCAGATGAAGCTAAGTGTGGTGAGTAAAGGTGGATGGGCTAGTAATTCAAAGCCACAGTTGGCTGATTCAATTACTGCAACTTGGGCAGTGTCAACGGGCGCGTTATCCTGGAGCAAGAGCACACCTATCCTCCATTTCTATCTGTGTTTCGACTTGATTGCTTCATTCAGTTATCTTAATTCTGTTCATTCATAGATTTTCCTTTCACTGTCAGTCTATCATTATTAAACCCTCAGAATCCCCAAAAGCAGAAGCCATCACCTTCGCAACGGATTCTGCCTGCTTGAAGTTCTTCGGGGTGGAGAACCAGAGTGTTTCCACTGTTTGTTTTGATTCATGTTCGAAGTTGAGTTATTAATCTGCGGTGGAAATTCTAAGGGTTAGCCTAGAAGGGCGTCAGAAGAGTCCTAGAAATGTCAAAATTTTTCAACTTCTGCTCTGGTGTCAGTATTCTCGAGATCCGTCTTGCAGACAGCTTGCTCATCCACAAGATCTCAGTTAAACCAGTACGGACCGAACCAGAACTAATCCCTACGGACATAGCTATTTGCTGAACAATAAGACGTGTATCATCCAAAACCAAACGGTGAATGGCATCAACTGAATCAATGGACGACCTGACCGAGGGTCATCTTTTGTACTGTCCCTGACCTGTTTGAATTCCACATCCCACTTCTTTACATAGAAAGGGGAATCCTCAACAAGTGGCTATACCATGTCGTCATGGATTTCCTTGCGTGTCATATTTTATGACTGCTGGGGCCTCTGTATTGTCTATTTTTAGATTTGTTTGCTACCTCTTAACATTTATATTGGCCTTACCTGCACAGAAATTAAGACATAAATCTGAATGAGTTTTTCTAGTTTTATAAGAAGTGGTAGTGTGTTACCACAAGAAAAATGTTCAGCTATGGCTCTTTTTTTCTGGATGAGGCTTAGGACTTTTTGAACGACCCTCTGATATTAAACACCATCGAAAGTTAGAAACAAACATTTATTTCATAAATAAGAAAAACGACATAGCACGAACCCACGAACCATCATGTGAAAATACGATACTCTAAAAACTGAAATTAAGTGTAAAGATGCGATAATTAAAAAACGATGAAATAAAAATCAACAAAATGAAAGAAAAAAAATGATAATAGATTTTGAAAGTCGAAAGTAGTTAGACATTGAATAGATTAAATTTGAACTTTCACTAGAAAGCAATAAAATGGCTCTAAATATAGAAAAAATAAACAAAGAAATCTTGTTGTTCATTAACACCAAACTTATATAAATAGAAAAATGTTGGCCAAATACACACGCACACAGGCAGGTAGGTACGCCCCACATACGTCCCCCATATATATATATATATATATATATATATATATATATATATATATATATATATATATATATATATATATTTAGTTGCGTTGATGTGAATTAGTGATCCTGGGTTTCACGCCCTTTCCGATAGTCAGACAAAATCTGTCGTTTGTCTGACGATCGGAAAGGGGTGAAACCCAGGGTCACAAACTCACATCAACGCAACTAAATATGTGAGCTCTATCGCTGATATTGAGCGCTTTCCAATAAATACCGCACATATATAATATATAAATAATATATATAAAAATTCGATATATATATATATTATTACATAATTATTATAGTCATTTTGATTTTATTAAATTGGAAGGTTATGTAAAATGCTTCGATTTTGATTAATTGATAAACCAGCCACAAATAATTCTTTTAAACCTAGAATCATTCTTTTTAGTTATTTTATTATAAAAAAGAGTTCAATTCTGAATAATCATCGTGCAGTATTTTTAAAATTGTGATTAAGGCTGGTTCATCTTCTTGACATGATGATTTGTATACATCCATTAAGAGTTCTGACTACACTCAGTACAAGTACTGATCTATTGTAACTATATAGAGTATAAAATACGAAGTCTGGTCAGAGTATACATTCGAAATAATGAAAAAATACATTCGCATATACAATTACAATATTTGCACTCCGGAATACTGTCTGTTAATTTCCATGGTTACAAAAATGTATTCTCATCCGCATACATAATTATGTTCACGTATATAGAACTGATTAACAGTACAAATATATATGCACATACTCATCTAGGTAGATAAGCATTAATATATGTATCTGTTGTGTTGATGTGATCTTAAGATGGCGTCCTGACATTGCAGAATGAACTTCTCCATGTTAACAAATTTCTGCATTTATTCAAGCGTGCAATCAAATAATCAATCAAGGGAGATACTTATTGATCAGGGTTGTCTGTTTGGTATGGAAAGTATCGATCGTTCATCGTCGTTATTTTACATGTCAAAAAATCAATCAATGGTAGAGACGTCCTAGCCACGCGGCGCTGAGAGTCCATCATGGTGTGTCTATGGCAAAAATATGTCAGAGATTAATCAGCCGTGATTTGCGGTGTGTCGTCTGCTTTTACAAGTTTCGGTTTTTAAATCTATGAAGCTTACTTAATGGCGTGATTGCCAGTCACCTGTTTTCAAACGATGATTTTCAAGGAAGTCACTCAATATTCTTATCTTCATAGCAATCAGCAATACATATATTTCAGTTTATGAGATTTGATAGATGATGTGAGACAAAAGAAATTACCTCCAATAGTCGGTGTTCGAGTTCATGTATTAGTTATGATTTCCAATAATGAGTTTCAAAGAAGTCATCTGTGCCATACAAAATCTTCATATCTCTGGAAATAGAGTTGTACAGTCAGAGATGTGTTCATTGCTCAGACCATTAATTGAAATCAAAATTCCAGTATTTTCCTATTATGTCAATATTAGTGTTAACTTATGTTTTTAATCCTTTAATCAAAATAAATATGAATAAATAATATGTGAACATAATGAAACTTGAAAAATACTTTAATTACGTGATTCAAGAAACGAACACTATATATGCATAGATGTACCTATATAGGTGCAGATGAAGATATAATTTCTATCATTATTAAATATTATGTTTCATTAAATAAATTTTTCCACGCATAATTTTGACCAGCATTGTTCATCTGTTGTCTTTATCACTTTTCAGCAGATATGTGAATGTTGCATCTTGTCATTTTAGAATTCACATACTACTATTTTTTGCTTATTCAATATGAACACCTAATTTAATACATTTACGATTGGCCTTTACTTGTCTCTTTTCTGTAAACTTAAACTATAGTTATCTTACTGAGGATTTTTTTTAAAAAGGTAATAACGACATTTTCAGTTCATTACATAGAATCCACACCAAAGAGAAACGAAAAAGTAAAATCCATATTCGATGAAATATTGCGATAATAAACCATTGCGATGATCACTGAGGTGGTGATAAGCAGTATGGATTCGCTCTCCTAGGTCCACTGCTGATGTTTTTTCATTGCACAGACACTCAGTGAAGTACTCGATAATAAATCCCTTGCGAGAATGATTGTAATAGATACCTCAAAGGCCTTTGAGAAGGTGTCACATAGGAGGTTGCTATACAAAATCTCCAATTATAGAATCTCTGGAGGGGTCCTTGTAATCAACAAGTCCTTCCTATCAAGTACGTCCTTGAAGGTCATTATCAATGGTCAAGATTCTGAAGCCTATGAGATTTGTTGCGGGCGTCCAACAACGCTCACTACTCGGCGCTACTCTCTTCTTGTTTAATAGTAACAATCTCTCTATGGGAAGTCTCAGATCGTTAGTAAATAATGTAGATGACATTTACGGATACATCTCCAAAAAAGTCTTGGACAACATATGGGGTGAACAATAGGGTAAAAGATATACCCCACTCCATTACAGAGCTACTGCCAGCTTACACCACACTTCTCACAGGTTGAATAATAATAAAAATAAACGAACACAAAATCAACGCAAAAATGAAAAGTGTCCAAAAACTTGTCCAATTGCTCTAAAGAGCTGGAAAGAGGATTCGTTTGACCATTTGACTAATTTTTCACGGTCCAATGGTGATGTTGCACGGTCCAGTATCCAATTCTAGTGTATCAGTAATGATCTTGTTTGTCTATATTTCTGAGATTAGGTATTATGTACATTATTTACATTATTCGGACTATTGTCCTCATCTTTGTCTCCATATTTATTACAATGTTTCGGCCGTTGTACGCTCCAGCATTCTTAAGGTGTTTGGAATGTCGAACTGAACCCTTTATTTCGCTCACTGGGGTAGACTGTTCTAGTTTCACGTGCCATGTTTAATGGATATCAGTTATTAAATAGATTGAAGGATCAGAAGGTGACGCACAAGGTCCATCATCTACCAGTGAAAGCAGTAGTCAACATCAGCCAATATCAGCTGAGTGCCTCTGATGAATAAGGGTCTCAACTTCGCCACCACCATCAAGCGAGTGCCATACTTGAACATCATTGCCAGAGTCGTGGAGGTGGCCTTGAACATCCCTCAGGCTCAAGCGGATGAACTGAGATGGAAGGTGAGACAGACCTTGGAGAAGGCCAAGCCACCCAGGTCTAACATAACAAAATTGGAGAGGCTGGCGATCCGATCCCTACTGATGAACGAAAACATCATCATACTACCGGCTGACAAAGGCAACGCGACTGTAGGACAAATCAGATTATACAAGAAAGCTGGAAGACCTCATTAGCAATGGTAGCTACAGCAAAGTAAAAAAGTATCCTACAATGAAAACGGAACGCAAACTATCACGGATACTAATCACGAACAAGGATCACTTCGCACCTAAGACGTGTAGGCAGTTATCGCAGCATTACACCAAGCTATCTCACATATATGGTCTCTCTAAGATTCACAAAGACGGTATTCCACTCAGGCCGATTGTTAGTTGTCAAAGTTCTGTGTGTCACCCTCTGAGTCGCTTCCTTGTAGATATAATTGACCCATTGATCGGAAAGTCTCCTTCATATGTCTGAAATTCCGCCCACTTCGTGGAAACAATCAAAGATGCTCCCACCCTATCCAACCAGATATTGAGCTTGGTGCTGAGTTTGTTTTACCAAGATATCCACGGAGGAGGCACTCTCAGTAGTCAGAGACAGACTGACTTCTGACTCATTCCTAGAAGAACGGACCAGTATTCCAATAGATAATCTGATGGAGATGTTGACTTTCTGTACACAAACAACACACTTCGGAATGGGATCATACACATATCGACAGGATGAGGGCTTAGCAATGGGCTCGCCATTATCACCAGCAATAGCGAATATATACATGGAATACTTTGAGGAAATGGCATTGGAATCTATATCTCTAAAGCCAACTATATAGTTAAGGTACGTAGATGAAACCTTCATACTCTGGCCACACCAGGAAGATGTTCAGGTTCTACTGGACCATGTGAACTCAATAAGACCTTCGATACAGTTCACAATGGAGAAAGAAAGTAACAACACACTTACATTCCTGGATGTTCTAATATTTCGAACAGAGTATGGGTTCAAGACATCCGTATACCGTAACCCAATATTCACCGGACAGTACCTGAATTTCAACTCCCACCATACATACAGCGTAAAGAAAGGGATCGTCCGTTACTTACAACACCGAGCAAAAGTCATAAGTGACGACCCAGAGACATTAGATAAAGAATTGGTCAGTATAAGTAGTACCCTACAACGTAACAACTACCCTGGGTACATGGCAGCAGCCCCCCAAAACTGGGATAGGCAGGTACAAGAGGAGGACAACAACACTCAGAAAACAGTCTGCCTGTCTTATGTGAACGGTTATCAGAGAAAATACAAAGGATCTGCGGTCGATATAACATCAGGACAAACTTCAAAAGCTTGACGACACTTCGCAGATATCTCTCCCGAGTAAGACCTCTCTCATAGAGGAGAACAAGACTAAAGACTGTGTGTACGCTATCCCGTGCAGCTGCGGAAAGGTATATAATATATATATATATATGATAAAATATAGTTTTAAGTTATGCTATATTTATAGGTTATAGTGCTCAATATCAAAGATAGAACATCTGTGAATCTAAAAGTGGACATTGAATTTAACACCCAGAAAAGACAGCCTGTTTCATCCTAACCCTAACCTTAACCCAGGCAATTGCGTTTAGCATGAAACATACTGTCCACGTTTGAGTGTTGACTTCAATTTCCACTTTTTATATATATATATATATATATATATATATATATATATATATAATTTTGCATTATCTGCGGTTTAAGCAATCTGCTGAGGTTTTGGGAACATGTCCAAAATATATTTTCTCTCCAAGATATAGAGACGCCGATCTAATTTAATATATTTTTCTTGTATAGGCAAAAGCGTCCATTTGACCGACCGTGACGAATTTGACTTGAAGAATATATATATTCTCGAACATACGTCCATTTCGATGTTTGATAGATATATCCAGCTCAGTCTTTCAAACGTAGCATGTAAGTAGATACACAGAAATATGGTAATATCTTTACAATGACACAAGTATATAGGCAAATGGGGAAAATGATATCTGTGTGTATAATCGATAGATCGAATAGTTGAATCGATTTCTTACAAGCCTTTATGTAACTCAGGTTTTCGCTTCAACACTGGAGTTGGTTCTTTCTCAGGTTTGTGAAAAATCAAATCTCCCTGGAGACTGCACTTGTTTGGCGAGGTTGTGTCCCTAAGAGTGCTTATCTGGTCAGGCCAAGTCAGAGAAAGCAGGGTGGGGCCTTTGCAGCCTTCCATACTCTGGTCATTGTGTTCTGGACACGGTTACTGGGATTGGCAATCTAAGCCAGTTGGCTAAAGGGGCGTGGTGAGAGGATAAAGAAAAAACTGATAGTGGGAGGAAGAGGAGAAGATAGAGATTGTCGACGATGAAAATGATTACAAAGAGAGAGAGAGAGAGAGAGAGAGAGAGAAGAGAGAGAGAAATAAACTCAAGAAGGAGTGAAAAATCAAAATTGATAACCAGTGTAAAACATGAGAATAATGAAAACTGGTCGAGGAGCTGGAGAGAGCACAGAAAGAACAGAAAGAGAAATGAGGAAGAAAAGAGAAGAAAGAGAAGAAAAGACATCAAAGGAAAAAAAAAGGAAAGAAATTAAACAATAAACGAGTCGTCGTCTTGGAAAGAGAAGTTAGAATGGTGAAAAAGAATTTCAGAAACAGAATCAATTCAATTCAACTTACTCAAATTCAGAAAGAGAAGTATTAGTGAAAATCGTCTGAGATGTGATGAGATGAGAGAGAGAGAGAGAGAGAGAGAGAAAAGAAAGGATAGGGAAAACAAAAGAACGAAAAAAGAAAAATGTAGAAAGGAAAGAGAGAAAGAAAAGAAAGTAAGAAGGAATGGAGAGAAATAGAGTAAAGGCAAAATAGTGAGAAAAAAGAAAAAGAGAATAAAAGAGGGAGAAAAAGGTAATAACGAAGCTAAATAAAAAAAAACAAAGAGAATCATACAAGTGAAAGAAAAAATGACAGAGAGAAAAGAAAAGGGAGAAAAACAAAGTAGACAAGAATGAAAAATATTTTTAATCCCGATGTTTACTCAGTTTAACTTTTTTTTTAAGTTTTATATAAGACTAAAATTGTGAAGAGGAACGTATTTAGGAAGACTGTGTTACACAAACTTTTCCAGGTCTGTGTAGAAAATAAGCATTCTAAGTCATGTTTATCATTTGGGTTCAAACACCAATCTAAGTAGTTTAGTTTATTTTATATCGAGTCAGTTTTCATCGGACAGTCGTGAATACATATTTTCGGTTTGAATAGACGTAAGATCTAAACGGCTACTATAATTAACATACAGAGACAGATAACTTTAGAACTAAATCAAACTCACTATAACTGGTAGAACTCGCACATTATTTTCTTTTCTTTTTAAAGAATGCTGCCTCTCTTAAGAATCTCATGACCCCGCACTGTTCCCTTATTCTTTAATATGTATGTCCCATTACTTTTTGTGAAACACGGTTTTGAAGTCAGAATATCCTTCTTCTAGATTGACTGCCATTCAAATCTCGAAAGGACAATCTGTCGCGCTAATTAGCCCAGTGCAAGTGAGGTGCAAAAAAGCTGAAGGCAGCAGATTAACCCGGAGTTGGAACTCGGCTCGCCGATTTCACTTTCTAGACCGATAACCGCTACGCTATCACGTTAATTACTGTACTACTAGAAATTACTAGCAAATATGAAGCTTCATAATCGATGCTGTTTGGAAGCGGTTTCTGCTGCTGGAGATATCTACTCTTTGTTCGTGTTTCTATCAACATTTAGTATTTAAAAGATATTATAGGCAGGTCAGAAGTGGTTTGTTGAGTAATCAGTTAATACGGTTTCAGAAAAATGAATGTTGTAAACCAGACAAGTACATTTGTGCTTGCCAATTTACAGAAATATACTTAGCCGGGTTACGTAAATTTGACGTAATAGGTAAGCATGTAGTGTAGCTGTGATAGTGTAGATATCGCAACTATGGAAATGGTCGGGATTTAACATTGTTTGATCGTGGAATAATTATTTCTCCCAGAAAGATAAGGCACTCTGTCTAAATCTTCTCGGGTAACTGCAGCAAGACTTTCTTAGGGATATGTGAATTCCAGACATACATCAATGGCACGTACAAAATGAATGCGCCTACACGTCATGGAAGAACGGGGCCGCTTGTAAGGGAATAGAATAGTAACATTGCATAATCAAATTACTTTCATTGTTGGTGTCCCACAACCTATTAATCAAGGCACAGTACAGTGTACATTCAATGAAATGTCATAGTCGTTTACTTAAAACGTTTGTTGACACTGCGGTATTTACTCTTTCTCATCCGGATCAGGGAACATGAATATTGTATCGTGGTAGAGTGGGTGCTTAGGTTGGTTGGTTATACGAGTTCCATTTACAGCTCTTTCTGGTAGATGGGGTAGTTCTGTTGGTCAGTAGGGTTTTATGAAAGATGTTGGTTGTTCTGTGATAGCGTGGATTGTCTTTTGTTAGTGTTTTCAACAGCCATTCCTGAAACTGGAATCTGTTTTGACATGATTGACACATGTAGACTATTTGTTTTCCCTCATGTTCTAAATGATTTCCAATAGTGACTATTGTAGATAATGCAAGATCGACTCATTGTGCGCAGATGACAAGAAACTGGTTCCAGGAATACTCGTCTGGTTCAACAAACATCAGATAAAACCCCGTTGAACATGAATGGCAAATGTTGCAACTAACCTCGGTTATGGACAAATTTGGAATTTGCCATGATCATCATCATCATCACTGGCTATTGTGAATCCACCGCTGGACAAAATGTGTTTCCCGTTTCCTTATATTAAAATTGCATTGTATGATCTTTTCCGACCGTTTTTGCTATCCATTGACATCTAACAATATTTTGCTATATTCATTATCCATGCTTCTCGTTCTACTTCCATCTTGTTGCTCAGTTCCTTCTCTGATATTTCATCTTTTGGTTTCTTCGCGGGTCTATTTTGATCACTTTCTCTCACAGAGTTTATTTCTAACATTTCTCTTCCCATTGACGCTTTTGTGTTTTTCAAGCAATTTTATGAATTTCCGTCATTTCGCCTGTAATGGCAACACTGACATAAACACATTCATTATTTATTTTACATTTTAAGCATATTTTCACAATGCCTCTATTTTTTACTACATGCTTTTCAGCTAATCAATACACATCGTTTTTTATTTTTCTGTTCTATTCTTTTTTTAACTTGTCTACGTTGGTGTTTTACCGGCATATTTTTAGTATTTCCCGCTCTATTCTTATATTATTCAGAGAATTACAATTTAACAGTATTTTTTATTTTTGTTCATTTTTTTATACTTACCTTGAAAATTTCTTAATTCAAATTATTTACAAGCTTTATAATTCCTCCAATGATTCTGATATTAAAATGGCAGCAAATCGTAAATAATTTAAACATTCTCTTCAATTCTTTTCCAAGAAGATAATATCAAGCTCTGTTCCAAATGGTTTTGCTAAAATATTATGTTCTTGTCTCCTTTATTAATTTGTATTTTGTATGTATTTTTGTGTCGTTGAATAATGGAAAACTGTTATCGCACATATTCCCAATAACTACTATATAATTTTCGTTAAAAACCTGATCGTCGTGAATTGAAAACACATAAGGATTCTCTACCAATATTAAAGAGTTACGGAGTTACAACTCAAATCAAAAGTTAGTAACTTGAAAATGCACAAACATGCGGTGCAGTATACTATGTATTTAGAGCAAATACACAACACCGAGGAAGAGAGTTACATTAAGAGGTACTTTATGCTGATAGGAGGGGAAGATAACGGTTAACCCTGGACTTGAACAGGTTAAGATTGTCAGGATCGGGGAAGCATCCTCCTCTCGGGAGTCGGTTCCACAGAGCAGTGCTTCGCGGGAAGAAGCTGTTCAAATGGAACTTCTCACTAGTGGAACACGGAGGGAATATGAGTGATTTACTACAATGTGAGTGGCCTGGTGGATCCTAGCCGTGAAGGTTAGAACTGAAGGATCCAAGGAATGTTGTTCGTCCGAGCACTTTCCATGGAAGTAGCGATAGAGCAGTGAGAGACTCGCCACATCCCACCTGTGTGTGTGTGTGTGTGTGTGTGTGTGTGTGTGTGTGAGAGAGAGAGAGAGAGAGAGAGAGGGAGAGAGAGAGGTTGGAATGTGAAAACTATTTTATTCCCCACAATAACTCGGAGACGCTTTTGGACTCTATCGAGACTGGGCAACTTCCGCCCATATATGACAAGAGTACTCCGTATTTGGCCTCGTCTGGATTTTTTAAAGCTAGAGGATAGCATACGGGGTCAGGTACTTACTGGAGTGGTACGCGAAGCCGACCATTTTCCTGCATCATTTGCGACAGATCGTATATACGAGTTCCTTGAGCTCAGACCAGGTGTGAGTTTATATATATATATATATATATATATATATATATATATATATATATATATATATATATACGTGTGCGTATGTGTGTGTGTGAAAGGAATAATTAAAAGGTACTGTGACACCATTGTTTTAGAAAAATTAATTTTCGTTGATATTACATGTCTGGGTAATTTCTAGCACATGGTTAGAAAAAAATATTGCCCTCGTTTTGTTGTTCCGAATGGTGTATTGATTCCTAATATGAAAAGTCTCAGTTTCAGCCGATCTGTTCTAAAGAAACTTCTTTTAGAGAAATTGGTTCAGGATTTAATAAATGGTCGCATCTTGACTGAATTTTTGTCAGGAAAATTGATTGAATTTATTAATAAACATTTGTATTAATTATAAAGATAGACACGTGCTTAGGAATAAGCGTTATCTTTTTTTTTCTCTCAATTTGTTCACATATATTTGTTCATTTAATCATAAGGTAATCTCATATATAATTGAACACACACACGCACACACACACACACGCACACATACACATATATATATATATATATATATAAATTTTTATATGCACAAACATGTCTTTATAAACGTAAGATATACAGCGTCCTAATGCATTTTACACTCATCCTATAAGTATTTTTGTGGTGTAGAGTCGGCGCTTCTCTTTTCAAATATTTCTTGGCTAAGTTATGCAGTTACTAATAAGGTTGTTGCTATATCTTTGTACGGATTTTCCACAGCGTGGAATGAATATTTCCTCTCAGAAAATATACTACTATTGCTACTGTTACTGCTGCTGCTGTTGCTTGGATGTGTAGTAGTAGTTATAGTAATTGACTGGATGTGTAGTAGTAGTTATAGTAATTATATTGACTTCTCCGTTTGTATGTCCACAATATTCCGGCCGGTTGATGGATTCCCAGCGAGCTACTGTCAGTGGCAATCTTGTCTTCAGGATCTGAAGAGTTGAGTTATTCTTCGATTAAATCAGGGATTAGTGATTTCTAAGTTTTGCTTAGGCTGGCACAAGAACACAAAAAATATCAGTTAGAACACAACTCTTTGATTATATTTTCTTTGTTTTAATGTACAGACAAACACACACACACGCATGCAAGCACACACATATGTACTACAATGAAATAGCAACATACATACAGGCACACATACATAGACACAATTATAATACTTAGACGCATAAACTGGGAACAAAACCTTCAGTACACATAAGTGACTTATTGATATTTCCTGGATTGAACCAATGTCCATTGATCCGAATGTAGGACAACCAGTAACCATAACAGGCTCGCGAGCCAAACAATGGCTCAACGGAAAAGTGCTCCATACAAACACAATATAGATAAATAAATTGTCAGTTAATAATAAAATTCCATCCGATTGTTTTGTTGGTAATTTTACTGACCATAAAACCTAATTTAGTGGATAACAAATATACCAACTTTAATTTATTTTTACTTAAAAAATCCACATTAATAGTTTTCGGATATGACATGGCTCATAAATAGTTTCTGTTTGGATGATAAGTTTGTCCGTGTCGACAAGTAGGTCTCGGCGTGCAAACAGGCCGGACTTCTACCAAAGTGAATATGTACTCTTAGTACTTGTGCCATTCATGAACCACATCTGCCCACACGCTCTGTACAATCGTCGATATGAGCAATTCTAACAAGAGTCGGCGTCGTCGTTTAGCAATCAGCTTCCGTGCCGGACTTTTTCAGTGGATTTCGTTAGATATCCGATACCAGTTTAAGCAAATTATTCAAACTAAAAATAGGGTTGATTTAGTATCACCAATATCATGTCTATTTGCATCCTTCCCACATTTAGTAAATAAAAAGGCACACTAGTATGTTTAGTAGCGGGGATATTTAAAGTAGCAATTCATTTATCGATTTGTTTCTTAATAATTTTTATTTGATTGAGTAGATTCAAAGTAATCTCAGCTAAAATAATAAAAAGTTAGGAAAACTTTTAAAAGTAAAATAATATAAATTTAGATTTGAAAAGTTGAGTTTAAATAAAATTAGATTTTTAGAATGCTTTTTTGAAATTTAGTCATTGTAGTAGTAGTTAATTTATTAGTAGGAGTAATTCAATAGAAGTTTTAGTAGTTCTTCACTTAGTAAACCAAGCTGGAGCAGTTGTTGCGTGTGAAGATTTAGTAACAGTAGCTGATTCAGTAGTCATAGTACCAAATACAAGGAATAATATGTATGTTGTCGAATTTGTAGATTTACGTTTATTAGTTGTTAGCTGATTTAGTATGTGTGTTAGTCAAAACTTAGTATTGATGGCAAGTAAGATTATCTTGTCGTCGGGGTGGTCATGTTTTTTTAAATGGTAGTAATACTAAACACAGAAACATTAACTAAAAAAAAACTTTAATTATGAAAACAACGAGAAAAAATGAATAAAGGACTCACCACATAACAAAGAATGATAATTTCTTTTCAAATAACTTGGGGACAGTATTTTTGTCATGTGGTCTCTGCGGGTCCCTGTCGACAGAAGACTCGCCTTATTTTTTGTAAGTTATATATAATTTTAAAATATCAAAATGAAGTGGAACTAGAATAGTGAAATAGTGGTTTTTCTTCTAACGTTGTTTTTCGTTTTTGTCCGGCACTGAGAAAGAGAACATATACGCCTTAAAAGGGCAAATATTTTTCAGATTCACTTTATACATGCAATATTCATTTTCCTCAACGAAGAAAAACAGTTCGAACCTTGCTCGCAACCTCAAAAGTCAAAATACTTATACAAAAATATTTTGAGTTTCTCCTTCGTATTGATTGAAATACAAAAATGAACACAACAGAATAATAATAATAATAATAATAATAATAATAATAATAATAATAATTGTCGCCATTGTTATTACCCGTGGCAATAATTACTGGCAATAATAATAATAATAATAATAATAATAATAATAACAGCAGTTGGCGCCTGCCACAGTGCGTTTCTTGTCAGTAAGATCGTTTTGTTGACCATTTCTCGAGTATATTGAATGCGATCCTCATTGGATTTCTGACTATTCTAGCCTTGTGCCACACCAAAAAGCTTAATAAATCACACTCAGTAATTTTTTTTGTAAAATCAACCACATATTCCATATATCAGAATAATCCGAATTAAGGAGGAGGCCCAATCAGTCGAAACGAACGAAATCTTTCTTGAATTATTCGCGTGACAATCAGAAAAATGACAAGCCTTTGTGAATAAAATCAAAAGCAACAGGCAAACGGGAGAAAAGAGAAAGTCGGATGAGTGGACGAGCCAGTTCTCCGATCCTCACCAGGACACAAACAACAACCTGAAATCATGATCATGGTCATGGTCATGATGATGATGATCATCATCATCATCATTATGTTATAGTGATGAGCAGATAAACACAATGATGAAATTAACGGAGATGACATAAGCACTTGAAAGAACCAAACTAAGAATAACTGTCATCATGATCATGATCATGATGATCATCAGCATCATCATGACCATCATCATGATGATGATCATCATCATCCAGATCAGAATAGAAACAAATAAAGCGAGAAAATAAAACCAAACAAAGCCAGCTGGAATAGTGATATTAGTAGTAGCAATAGTAACATCTTCAGTAGTCGTTCTGGAAGTTGGTATAGAGATTCAATGATGAAGAAGCGGCTAGTACAACTAATATTATTGCTACTACAACTGTAGTCCCAAATCAGCATTATTACTACTAATACTATTGTTGATACTATTACTACTTCTATTGTTCTTTGAGTGAGAGAAAGAGAGAATCGTGAGTGATGGATACGAACAGAGTGCGATAGATAGATAGATAGATAGATAGATAGATAGATAGATAGATAGATAGATAATGAAAAAGAGAACGAAATAAATAGATGTTGTGAAGGGGAGAGAGAGAGAGAGAGGGAGAGAGAGAGGGAGAGGGAGAGAGAGTGTGTGTGTGTGTGTGTAGTTAGCATAAAATAAGAAAATGGGCTTGAGAATTAAAAGCGTTAAAGTGTGAACGTAGGAGACGAAAAGAGAGACCCAAATAATCTGAGAAAGAGAGAAAAATGAAGGAATGTCGGGAGATACAAGCTATAGAGAGAACGAAAGGAAATTTAAAGGAAAATATACTGAAAAATAAAAGTCAAAGAAATTTGAACGGTGACAATGTGCAGAAGTGATTGAAGGAGAGAGAGAGAGAGAGAGAGAGAGAGAGAGAGAGAGAGAGAGAGAGAGATTTGATTGAAAGAGAAAGAAGAGATGGAACAGATGGAAATAAATTAAGTTATATGCATATATATATATATATATACACACACACACACATATATATATATGAGAGAGAGAGAGAGAGAGAGAGAGAGAGAGAGAAAGGAAGAAAGAGAGAAAGAAGATCAAGTGAAAGGGAGAGCATAAGGAACAAATTTATTGAGAAAGACATAAATTGGAGATGGATATATTGTGTAATATTGAGATATGTTCACATTTATAGACGGATAGAAAGATAGATGAGTCAGGATAACTAGTAGTAGTAGGGATAATAATAATAATAATAATAATAATAATAATAATAATAATAATAATAATCTACTAATTATCATTATTTCCATGCTGGATGCTATCAGCTTCTAAATCATCATAGCAGTCGTATCTCGGCATCATTAAGAACAACAACAACAACAACTGCACCAAGAGAAGCAGTAGCAGCAGTTACAGTCGAGGAGGAGGAGGAGGCGGTGGAGGCTGTAGTGGTGGTAAAACTAAGAGATACAAGAGCTGATCGTACTGAAGGGTGCTGGCGTGTGTGTCAGGCTTACAAAACGGTGTGATATATACCTTTTTTACTTACCTATTTACATAGTGAAGCAAGTACCCCAAAGACGAAGAGGGGTCGTCAAGGAGCCAGAATTAGAGCAACAAAAGACAGGAAGGTGTGGAGAGCCATGATCGCCCTCGTTTTCAAGGGACATGGCACAAAGCGAGAGAGAGAGAGAGAAAGCTACCTAATGATGAAAAACCAGTTATAAGAGAGAAAACCAGTTAAAGTAAAAAAAATCAAAAACAAAAAAAAACGACAAAAAAGGGGTACCTATTTATTTATTATTTCTGCTCTAACCTGAGCTAAAGAAAACAAATAGTCCAAGCTAACATATTTACACATACTGTAACATCGTGCAAGTGTTTATAAGTACCCCCATCTAAATAGGCAAGCAAACATATATGCGGCCACCTACAACAGGACATTATATCTACACGCCTGCAGACACGCAAACACGCGGACACACAGGATACACAGATATATATATGTGTGTATATATATATATATATTTATATATACGAGGAATAAATAACCACATAAATAACGTTCCTACTCGGGCCATCAAACGAAAGAGTTAGAGAAACACGCGGCTACTGGAGCTACCATCATTTGGAGAGAGAAAAAAAAGAGGAGAGTCTCTACTCACAAGAGGAGAGTTGTTCTTTTAAAGCATCTACATAAGACAAATTCTTTCAAGTTTTAAAACGGAAAAGAAAGAACTGAGGAGAAAAAGGAATAAGAAAAACGTTGAAAAGTGGAGGCCGTGTTTCGAATCTCGAGGAGTATAGAGCATGGTGGACGATCTGAACGCTAGCCACATCCTGAGAGAGAAGCATGCTTCCTCGTTGTTTTCTGATTCTAATACTCACCTTGCAAGGCGGTAAGTATGGGACGAAAATTCCACTCATTGCCATCGATAGAAATTAATATATCGCTTTGCCTTTTCTTTCATACAATCTACAGATTATTATATTTTTCAGGAAGACTTGTTCATTCTTTCTTTCTCTCCAGCATTTTTGTAAGCAGCAACATGTCGATTTTGTTTATCACGCGTTAACAGTCACTGATTTATTATTATTATTGTTGTTGTTGTTATTATTATTATTATTGTTTATCTTGTTATTAACAACATTTTGATTTTTTTACTGTTGTTGTTGCTTTTATTCTGTCTGAAGTAAATACGTTATGTACAAAATTTTCCGTTTATGTCTGAAAGAATTTTCCTAACAATTAAAAAGAAATAAAATTATAAACATGTACATACATATATACGTTTATATGTATAGTTATATATAAAGAGTGGTGTGTGTGTGTGTGTGTGTGTGTGTGTGTGTGTGTGTGTGTGTGTGTGTGTGTGTGTGTGTG